>OY754962.1:30282895-30360895 GCA_963576555.1 Ferdinandea cuprea
GGGTGAAATTCAACAGTACGACTTAGTTGTGTAAGAACACTGTTCCCGTTTTGAAGCTGTGACTAAACTGTGGTTCTATTTAGAAAGACATTTTGAACGAGCAGATTAGATCCATTAAAGAAACTCCAATATCATCTTTCCAAGATACTTTTTCGTACAAAGAATAATCGGCAACTATGTACTTTAATTTTCACAGCTTCGATGAAGGTCAACTTGAAATATTTATGTTTTATTTGGGTGCATTCTGAGCAAGTCAATGTTCATATGTTATGCGCTGATATACTCATATAGATAGATGACCTAATTTGGATGCCCATAATTTTAAAAGGAATATATGATTTTTTTAGAAAGTTTTTTTGGCTTCGCATTTAAAATCAATTTTTGTCAGAATTTTTTCTTTCACAAATTATTTTCTTGCTTTTTTTCTAATTTTTTTGATATATATATTTTTGTTTTTATTTATTTTTAATTTTTTTTTCTCTCAACTTTTCACAAAGTGACTTACTTGGAAATTAGACGTACCTCGAACTTCCAAGTGACACACTTTGTGAAAGTTCGAAAAAAAACTAATAGATACATTTACACAAAAAAAGCTCTCACTAGTTTCTCATCTTACGCTTAGATCACTCTGATGAAAATGTTTCTTTCTTTCGTTGGCAAATGCTTCCTGTTTTTTTTAAGGCTTTTAAGAGCTTTTAAAAAGTCAAAATAGATTCTTAGTCCAGTTTCTGAATACGAGGGGCAGCAGCGTGTGTATGTGAGCTTTCAAAAAGTCACTTTTTGCTTTTAACTTTCAAGCAAGTCACTTTGTGAATAGTTGAGAGAAAAATACAAATCGCAAACGTTGTGGAAAGAGAAAAAAGATTTTCGTGTGTACTTCACTTTTTGCCGAATGTAGTTAAGCCTTTAACTGCATTCAGCAAAAAGTGCAAAAAGTTTTGAAGATTCTGAAAGGTTCTGGAAACATGGCCTCGAATTCAGCAGACAGATACTCTATTTTACTTGCCTAGTTTGTTAAGGCCTTGTAGGCACTCCTATACAATTTTGGATTTAATCACAAGGGAGTTCAGTACCGTAATGGCTGCTTGACTATCGGACATTATTGCTATGTTACAGTTTCTCTAGTTCTTCTTAAGATTGGTTTGAATGCATCTTTCTATAGCACACATTTACACCCGAGTAGTTCGTTTTTGACTCAAACACTCCTGCACCAGTTCCTTACTTAACTCTCGAACCACCTGTATACCACTTTATCCTGTGGTTGCTCAGTCCATAAATTGTGGATTCGTCTGACTTTTGGTCAAAATATAAAACCGTCAGCCTTGACCGATACGATTAAAATGATGGTCTGATTCTTAAAAATTCAACTATAAAGATATTCACGGATGAATCCAAGACAGCATACGGCACAGGCATATTCATTGTCCTGCAAGTCTCGAAAGCACTGTAATATATTTCAAAGCTGGCTTTAACAGAAAAGAATCATTATATAAAAAAGTGGAATCACATTTCTAGCGACGAAAAAGATCTAGCCTGAGCTGGGAAGATTTGGTTGTTTCTAAGCAGATGGCTCATTAGCACTACACTAGGTAGAATAACTGGACAGCGTATTATTGGCAAACATGCAATAAGGCTTGGCGCATTCTCAAACGAATTTTGCATGCTCTTCCTTTTTCAGAAAAAATAGCTCCACCTCAGAGGCTTCTTCTACGAAGATATAGCTGATATTCTAAATAATCATATTTAAGTCTCGTTCGCTTCGTCATAAGCCCTAAATGGTTGAACGAGTAGGCAGGACCTTAAATATAGATCCCTGCGATATTAGAACGGATCAAGTGTGTCACACAGTATTCAACCGAATACACAGCCACTTCAACCGAATCGTAAGCAGGAAAGTGAGCTTAATAGGCATTTCGTTTTAAAATACAGAGAATATATATAAAATATTTGTTTTTACTGCAGATTTATTATAACGATGAATCGATTCAGGTCACCTACTTGGGCAACAGATGTAAGTACCCTAAACTTAGTTCTTAATTACTTTTCTATAGCTATCATTTTGCCTTTTAGGAAGGAAACTGGACTACGACTCCTCCAGAAATTCGTATGAACAATCAGCGATTTTGCAAACATTTCTAAGTGACATACCGGATGGATTGTTCACGAAGGACTTTGAGCAGTATTTTGGCTACATAAACAATAAGTACGTTACTATTTAATTTAAATTTAAATTTAAATTTAATTTACTGCTTACAGACTTTAGTCGACTTTCAACACAAATGGACGCACTAAGACTTCTTGTCCGAATGTTGCCACGAGCAAATCGTGAGGCACTTTTTTTTAATAACATCACTTTGCCGACAGATATCAGCTCAAATACAAAATCAATTGGAATATCGAAAGTTGATTTTCATTTTCAGCAGTCTATTATTTCGTGGCGATTTAGTCCGATATTTCTGGCTGTCAAATTTTTGAGTTAGACAGAACTTATCCGATGGTGACGAAATTTTTTGATTTCAGTTTCTTCATTACAGAACTATTGTCAATAATGTGGAGAGTATATTCATTTTGGATGCCAACACTCTGGACGCAATATACCAGGAAATAGCCATTACAAAACCGAATAAACTCGATTCTTTACTACACCGTCGAGTTCACCAGTATGCATGGGAGGGCTCGGATATACCAGCGACTCTTTGGATCCTAAAAAACCATATGCGAAGCTATGACTTAGTCAAGTACATTTGATAGGTTCATCGCCACTGAAACTTTGAAACATGAAAAGAAACTTCCCAGAATGAATAAAATATAAAATATTATAAAGAACGAGCATTGGAGCATAGTTTTCCCATTTATTTTTAACAGTCTCAGCTGTAAGCACTCATTGCTATTGCTGTAATTTTATGCAAGTTTAATAAATACTAATTTTTTGAACATCATTTTTCTCAAACTGTAATAAAATGTTGTACTGCAAAAGCATTGTAACTACTTTGTGTGATTTTATTAGAAAAGTTCAAGAGAGATTTTTATAGAAAAACCTGTGTTAAATCAAAATACATAAGTCAGTTGAGTCGCAGATAATTGAGTTTTGTAATAACCTGACGCACTTAGGCCATAGTTTGGTCCTTGTATATGAAACAACGCGCATTAATGATTCCTTTAGTTATCAGAGAAGGATATGTTAGATTATCTAAAATCTCTAGATTTTAATAGCCTCTGGCTATTATGGTATAGCTCCAATTGGTTTACAAAGTTCTGAGTGCAATGGTTCAGTCCGTTGGACTACTACATGAGGCCCTAATTTTATTTCTGACAAACATTTAGTTGTGATGAGAAGCTTTTTAAAAGTAATCGGCAAAAAACTGTAGGTTCCTTCCATTCCTGTCAAAAACATATATTCGCATACTCAATGGTTCGAGAATGGCTAGGTTTTAGGTCGTGAATAAGTCTACAGACGACAATGTTATTAGTAGCGTACCCCCAAAGGGCCATTGCATCAAAAGATTATTTTTTGAGGTCAAACCAGCAGGTTCACTGGTCCACCTTTACAGTGCGGATGCAATAAAGTGGGGAGTTGTAATCCTTACAATTAACTCGTCGATAAAGGAGAGAAGACGAAGATATAAGGTCAGTTTTCACTTGCGAGTAGCATCATCAGGAGGCAAGCACAGTGGGGAACAATAAACTTATTCTAATACTCTACACCCACGACATACCTTAACATTTTCGACGTATTGTACCGTTAAATTGTAAATGGATCTTTGAATATTCTTTGTTCGCAATGAAAGAAAAATATTAAAAGCAGAGCAATTTATTTGTCAAATATTCAGCGTGAGTTGACCGTTTGAAAAGAGCAGGAGCTTGCTGAATATTTTGATCGAGATATTGCGGAAGTTAGCGCAGCAATTAATGACAGAAATCATCCAATATTTTTATTATCTGCTACAATTGATGGTAGATAATAGTTATTCTTCGTCTGACAATGAAATTTTTTTGAAGGAAATTAGTTATAAGTAATTTAAACAAAAAAATTTGTATTTAAAAAGACTAACTTAAAAAGATAAAGCAAAGTTTATATACGAACTTTTAGGTAAATCCCTTGGCCCGTTTCGTCTTTTCATTTAAATCAACATAGACGGACGGCATTGCCAGACCTACTTTTTTAGACTTCTTTATAGACTGCATACTCAGAGAGGCATATAGAGATATGGATAGAGTATCATACTGTTCGCCCCAATCGGAATGTTGTCTTTGCTTATGTTTTGTAGAGAGAGTTAAATTACGCACGTTGCAATAGTAACAAGCAGAACAATAGCTTCGCCAGAAGTGTTGCACGATTGAAAGGAAGTATTGAACAGTTTTTCCAATAAAATAAAAAAAAATTGATTTTTCCAATACAAATAATGGACTTTGATTGCGTGAGACCAAAGAAATTTCAGATTTTGGATATCAAAATAATATGAAAATGTTAAATTGATATTTGAATATGGGATATGATATGATATGTTTGATATGATAAAATGCTAGGTATTGGAATATAAAAAGTATTGTTAATACATGTATTTGGTATTTGAATATCTACCTGATCGTAGATGATGTAAGTTAACACCCAAGAGATTGACCAGAGCATAGGTCAATCAACATCATAGGCACTCCGGTATCGCGACGCACACTTTTTTCCTGGAAACCTCCAGCCAACGAGCAAGTGAACAACTTCAACATCCGTTCCCATTGTTGAAACCCGAAACACCTGCTTCGACACTTTCCCACTGAGAAACACCGACTCAGCGTCTGCGTTTGGCTTGCAATCGTTTACTTATTATTATAAATAGATGTAATCAATAGAATAAGTTTGAGTCTGAAATAAAGAGTTTAAAAGAAAGGTCATAAGACTGTAAAAAAAAAAACAATTTTTTTTATTAAACACACGCGTAAGAATTTGTAATTGGCGCCCGAGCAAAAGGAAAAATAACCAATCGCTAATACCGAGCAAAAGGAAAAATAACCAATCGCTAATACCGAGCAAAAGGAAAAATAACCAATCGCTAATACCGAGCAAAAGAAAAAATAACCAATCGCTAATACCGAGAAAGAAAAAAAAAAAAAAACAAAAAAACCCAATCGCTAATCCGAGCTAAAGTTGTTCAGTGTTCATAGAAATTAGCGCTATAATATACGAAATAGTGAACAAGTGTCATAGTGCACGGAAAATAAAGACCAAAATAAAAACGTCTTCGCGTGTGGGAAATTTAACTCCTCTGGAGAAATCTTAAGGCCCCCGAGTAACTGTAAGGAATTTACGGACAAAAAGGAGACAGCCCTGCTGCCAGCCGCTCCAGATAACAGTCAACAGAAGTTATGCAAGTCATCATTTTGCTGTATGTACTAGTTATTAAGAAGTGAATTAGATATTATATTTTAAGGAATTCGATTATAAGTTTATAGGCATAAGAATAGAGAATCTATTTCAACGAAAATTTAGAACAAAGAGCTGCTGTCTATTAAAACATTCAAAATAAAATCAGCATCTTCATTAAAAAAGCAAAACACAAACATTTTAATCTTTGTAATACTTAATGATTAAACGTATTCTCTCTCAATGGCTAATCCAAACAACCTTATCCGCCCCCCGTTTTAAATATTCCCCCACAATTAAACCAACCTCCCCCACAGGCTCAACCGAGACCTGCTGCACCAGAAAATCCCATTCAGCCACAGGCTCAACACCCCGTCATACCATCCCCCGAATTAATCAACATAATCACCGGTATTGTAAATAATATAGTTAGACCAGATTTCGAGATCCCTGCCATACAAGATCAAGCCATAAATCCCGAACTAAGAGGTAATGTTGAAGAACTTGATTAAATACCAGACGTCGTTCGATCTCTACGAGACTTCTCTGGAAAGCCAGGCGAGTTTAGCTGTTGGCGAAAAAGCGTGGAACGCATTCTAAAAATTTATGAATCGCTTCAAGGAACACCAAAATACTATGGTATCCTGAGCGTAATTCGGAACAAGGTAGTCGGTAATGAGGACGCAGTCCTTGAGTCCTATAATACCCCCATGAATTGGAAAGCAATATCTAAATGCCTCACGCTGCATTACGCAGATCAAAGAGATGTCGGCACGCTTGAGTACCAAATGACATCCCTTATTCAAGGAAATGCCTCTGTACAAGACTTTTACCAGTCCGTATATAGACATTTATCCCTGATCCTCAACAAAATACAAGGCATGGATATAGGTAACGAAGCACTTTCACTACTTACCAATACGTATAGGGATAAAGCACTAGATACATTCGTGCGTGGCCTTAACGGTGATTTACCTAAATTACTGGGCATTCGAGAACCAACCGACCTGCCGCAAGCATTAAACCTGTGTCTCAAACTAGAGAACCAAAAATTCAGGTCAAATTACGCTAACAATTCGATTTTTTTTTGCTAATAAACCCCCTCAGTCGCTTCCATCGCCACCGCAACGTATTAGATACACCCAACAGTTTGCTAATAACAAACAGCCTTTCCTTCCACAGGTAGCACATATCCGCAGAACAATTGCAATTCCCAACGACAACCACAATTTGGTTACCCGTACAACAATCTTTATCAAGCCCCTCCCAGACCCACAGCACCTAAACCGCAGCCAAAACCAGAGCCCATGGACACCGATACTATCAGGTCCGAGGCAATAAATTACCAAAACCGGCCTCAACCTTTTAGGTATGCTGGGAAGAGACCCCAAAATCAGACCGCATCATGCAGAAATTAGGTATCCCAAAAGCGAAACTTCCATATAGAACCCGTTCCAGAGTTCAACCCCCCCCCCCCCCATGCAACGAATTATCCCCCAACGACCTTTACGCTTTCTATCAACAGGACCATGTAGAAGAAGCACAAAATTACCCTAACCTAGTCGAGTATATGCGTGAACAGACCGAGGAATCTGCTTCTTCAAATGCAGAAATCGACGCTCATCAAGTGGGCATTTCAGAATACAATGATATTCATTTTTTAGGTTAACCGACTCTTCGGTACCGTACTTCCAGTGCAGAACGAAGAGTAATGAAATTCTGAATTTCTTAATTGACACTGGATCGAGCAAAAATTATATCCAGTCGCATTTAGCAATAAAATCCTTTCCGAACGAACAAACCTTCCTAGCGAAATCAATTGCAGGTGATGTCAGAATAACTGATCACACCTTTCTCAACCTCTTTGGCCAACATGACATCAAATTGAAATTCTTCCTCCTTCCAACCCTAAAATCATTCCACGGCATCTTAGGAAATGACAGCCTAAAGCAACTTTCCGCCGTTATCCATACAAAAGAAAATTTTATGATAATTCGCATCAAATAAAAGATAAAATTTAAACATTCAATTTCCCAAACGGTAAACTCGATATCTCATAAAACAGATAACATGCACGAACAGCGTAAAGAAGTAATAAACACTCTTGTAGAGAAATTCCCTACCCTACTTTCCGAACCCGACGAAAAGCTCACATATACAACGAAAGTTGTGGGCGAGATACGAACAAACTCGGACTCCCCTGTATATTCCAAATGCTATCCTTACCCAGCAGCACTGAGAAACAAAGTAGAAAAACAGATTAACCAACTCTTGGAGAACAAAATAATAAAGCCATCCCGATCGCCGTACAATTCACCCGTGTGGATTGTACCCAAAAAAACTGACGCATCAGGAAACAAACAGTACAGACTTGTGATAGATTACAGGAAACTGAATACTATCATCATCTCCGATCGTTATCCAATCCCAGAAATCAACGAAGTCTTAGCACAACTAGGGCAGAGTAAATTTTTCACCGTTCTAGATCTGAAGAGTGGCTCCCATCAGATTCCGCTAAAAAAATCTGACATGGAAAAAACAGCCTTCTCAGTAATCGGCGGGAAATATGAATTCACTCGTCTTCCTTTCGGATTAAAAAATGCACCGTCGATTTTTCAACGCGCAATCAACGATATTCTTCGAGCTTTCATTGGCAAAATATGTTATGTCTACATTGACGACATAATAATATTTAGCAAAGATGAAAAAGACCATGCTATGCATGTAGAAAAAATATTCAAGACTCTGTGCGAAGCCAACATTAAGATACAACTGAATAAATGCAACTTCTTTAAGGAAGAAGTTGAGTTTTTAGGATTTATTGTATCATCAAAAGGAATATCGACAAGTCCTACCAAAGTTCAAGCAATAGTAGATTTCCCAATCCCAAGGACGCTTAAAGAGCTTAGGTCATTCCTAGGACTCTCCGGTTACTACAGGCGTTTTGTGAAAGATTATGCGAAACTAGCAAAACCACTAACGATATTACTCCGCGGAGAAGAAGGACGCGTTTCTAAAAACCATTCAAGCAAAACCCCTATATCCTTATCCGCAGACGCCATAGATGCATTTAATAAGATAAAGAACTCCCTTGTTTCCAAAGATACCCTCCTCGCCTACCCAGATTACGAAAAAAGCTTTGAGCTCACAACTGACGCATCAAATTTCGCCGTTGGCGCCGTACTTTCCCAAGAAGATAGGCCAATAATGTTTATTTCAAGGTCCCTCAGTAAGACCGAGGAACATTATGCGGCAAACGAGAAAGAGATGCTCGCCATAATATGGGCACTCAATACCTTCCGATTTATCTATACGGCACAGCTCATGTAAGGATTTATACGGACCATCAACCGTTAACTTACGCTCTGAGCAACAAGAACAATAACTCTAAAATGAAACGCTGGAAAGCGATTTTAGAGGAGTATAACTATGAGCTGAAATATAAACCTGGAAAGAGTAATGTAGTGGCCGATGCCCTTTCCCGTGCTCCTAATGTCTCCCAAATTAACTCATTGACAGCCTCTCAACATAGTGACGAAAGCTCGTCCCACGACCTAATTCCCGCAGTAGAAACCCCCATTAATGTCTTTAAAAACCAAATCATGCTTCTTTTTGGAAACGATAAAAACTACACTTTCAAAATTCCCTTCCCCACCTATCATAGGCACATTCATTCAAACTGATTATAGTGATGAAGAGTTTAGAGAAATACTCCAAAGATACCTAAACCCCAGCGTCATTAACGGTATATTTACCACCGAAGCTATTATGGGGAAAATCCAAGAATTTTATCCTCACCACTTTAGAACTTACAAGACTCGCTTTACTCAATCTCAGGTCATAGATCTCACAAGCCAGGCTGAACAAACGGAACGAATCCTTGAAGAACACAATAGAGCACACCGAAATAGCATTGAAAACAAAATTCAAATCCTCCAAAAATTTTACTTTCCTAAGATGAAAGCACGCATTCATGAAATCGTGAATCAATGCCGAATTTGCAAGGAACAAAAATACGAGCGTCACCCGGATAAGCCCAAAATTCTAGAAACCCCAATTCCACAGTTTCCGGGACACATAGTCCACTTGGATATCTACTTCGCTAACGGAAATTTAGTGCTTACAGCAATCGATAAATTTTCAAAATTTGCACAAACAAGAATAAGATCGAAGGCAATAGAAGACATTCGTGAACCCCTCAGACAATTAATTTTCGCCTTTGGCGTCCCTAAATTAGTAATTTTCGATAACGAAAAATCCTTCAATTCAGCTACAATACGTTTCATGCTCCAAGACCAGCCAGGGAACGAAATTTTCACGACCCCTTCTTACAGCAGTAATGTTAACGGTCAAGTGGAACGATTCCACTCCACATTGTCCGAAATAATGAGGTGCTTAAAAGCCGAACGTCCCCAAATGCCATTTAAGGAACTTCTCGACTGCGCCGTATATGAATACAATTATTCAATACGCACAGTTACAAAGAAAAGGCCGATAGAAACGTTTTTTGGACAAGCAAGACAGGATAATATAGAAAAGCTAAAACGCGAACAACTCAAGGACATAGAGAATCACAATAAGGCAAGGCAGGAAATAAAACAATACTCCCCAGGTGAAACAATATACGTTAGGATTAACAAAAGATTAGGTACTAAATTATCCCCGAGATTCAGGAAAGAAATTGTCAAGGAAAACAAATCAACTACTGTTCTAACTATATCTGGTAAAACTACACATAATATTAGAAATTAATCTTGGAGATGTCTCCTCATTCCGAGTTTTGGCGAAGTGCAAATCCTAGATTACACAAATTCAAAAATCGTCCCCTAGATATAGGCGTTGCCAAAATCCAGTCCGGCACATTTAAATTAATTCTTATAATAAACTTAGAGCTGTACGAGGAAGCACTCGAGAATCTTCAACGCATGGCCCATAAGTATGTTAACGAAGCCGATCCTAACTTCATCATCCTCTCCGACCTAATAACCCAAATCCTTACGAAACTAAAAAACCTTAAGCCAAGAAAGCAACGTAGATCACTAAACTTTTTAGGAACCGCGTGGAAATGGCTCGCAGGAAGCCCTGATCACGACGATTT
Organism: Ferdinandea cuprea; assembly: GCA_963576555.1. Taxonomy (NCBI): domain Eukaryota; kingdom Metazoa; phylum Arthropoda; class Insecta; order Diptera; family Syrphidae; genus Ferdinandea; species Ferdinandea cuprea. Next base: position 30,293,350 of record OY754962.1, read on the forward strand.
TGAAATAATAAACGCACATACACACAATGTTTTAGAAAACAATAACCGCCAAGTCATAATTAACAAAATGTATGAAAATAAAATTAATGAATTGTCTAATATAACGAATAATATTCTAAAGGTAATTAAAACAAACGAATACATAGTAAATAAGTACATATTAAATTTAAAACACAAATTAGATACTGTGAAAGAAGAATTAATTAATTTGGAGTATGCCCTACTATAGGCTAAAGCAAGTATAGTAAATTCATTTATATTGTCCAATTCAGAAATCGAAATAATAAATGATGTATTTGAAAAAGATGACATAAAACACATTAACGTAGAAGAGGCGCTTGAGTTCGCCACAATCAAAATTGCAGCTAACCGCTCCACTATATTGTACATCGTTAGTTTACCAATAACCGAAACCACAACATGTAATAATATGTTTATAAAACCTATAAAATATGAAAAAAAAAATAATTAAAATTGAACACAGTAATATTTTAGAATGTAATAATAGAATATTTGGCATAAGCTAAAAATGTGAAAGCCACAATAAGCTAATGATATGTAAACAAAATCAAATCATACGATTAAATGAAAGTAATTGTATTAAAAATTTATTAAAAAGCAAGCAAACCAAATGCGACGAAGTGAGCAATCAGCACATCCCGACCGTAGAAAACATTCACCCAGGAACACTTCTTCTCAACCAATTCAACGGAACCATCCTTATCAACGATGAAAATCTCAACTTATCCGGAAGCTTTATTCTTCGTTACCATAATGCTTCACTAGTCATAAATGGACAAAATTTTACTTCGAAGGAAATCCCCACATCCAGGCCATTACCGCCAATATTACATCCAATTCTGTCAAATAACACTTATGAGGAACTCCTCACTCTAGAAGCAGTTAATGAATTGCATATCAACAATACACTCTACATAAATCAGCTGAAACAAGGAAATCAACTGCATAACATTATGAACTCCAGTTTCATACTCATAGTAATTATAACCCTCCTGATTATCATATCCAAAGTTTTTCCAATCCAAAGGAAAATCACATGCCGCCTCGGCAAAAATGCAAAAGCTGAAACTCCAACAGAAGAAATAGAACCAAAAGCGGGAAATCACATCCCCATACTTTACGTGGCATCGAGTGAGGACACTCGAACTTAAGAAGGGAGGAGTTAACACCCAAGAGATTGACCAGAGCATAGGTCAATCAACTTCCGCTGCACTCCGGTATCGCGCCGCACACTTTTTTCCTGGAAACCTCCAGCCAACGAGCAAGTGAACAACTTCAACATCCGTTCCCATTGTTGAAACCCGAAACACCTGCTTCGACACTTTCCCACTGAGAAACACCGACTCAGCGTCTGCGTTTGGCTTGCAATCGTTTACTTATTATTATAAATAGATGTAATCAATAGAATAAGTTTGAGTCTGAAATAAAGAGTTTAAAAGAACGGTCATAAGACCGTAAAAAAAACAATTTTTTTTATTAAACACACGCGTAAGAATTTGTAATTTGTATCAGCGCGATTAACACGTCCAGTCTAGTCGTCCGGCAAAACATTAACTTTCGTGTATATTATTGACTACCCCAAACGCTGAAACCACAAAATAAATGCACATACACCACTTGTTGCCAAATTATCAAACTTCAAATTTGTTGAGTGCGAAGTGTTTACTTATAAAATAGTTTTGTAAATCCATATTAAATAGACATTTGATATTTCTTGTGTTTCTCTCTCGCTATATTCCGCTGCAATAAATAAACATGTCGAATGCTCAAACTCAGAGTAATAAGAGATTAAAACCGTGTACCCCATGCCTGACCCCGACCTCTAGTCGTAGTCCACGAATCTTAACTGTGGCACTATTGGAAGAGCGCCTAGAAAAATTTTACGGCAAGTTAAGTTCCGATATAAATGGTATACGAAACGATCTCTCAGCTAAAATGGACACACTGGAGCGAACATGGAACGAAAGGTTTGATGATATCCAGAAACAAATAAAAAACATCTCCGACAGAGTTGATGTTGCTGAAAAAATGTCAAATGAATCTCCTAATGTAAAGTGTGAAGTAAACGCATGGCAACAACGAGTTGATCAAATGGAAAGAAAGGAGCTTGCCGCTGATGCTGTTTTGTTTGGGGTACCAGTACTACCAGACGAAAATCTAAATGATTCTTTTAGCCTACTGTGCCTCAAAATTAACACTAATGCTCCTCCTTTAAGAGACATTTTCCGCCCTAAACACCCGAGACCTGATAATGCACCCATCATCATTAAATTCAACTCGTCTCAAGAGAGAAATTCCATACTGAAGGCAGCAATGCAATGCAAGACAAAAATCCCTTTTATCAAAAGACATTCTACCTAATTCTAATTCAACAAGTGCGGTATATCTAAATGAGAGCTTAACAAATAAAAATCGTTCTCTTCTAAAACAAGCAGTTCAATTAAAGAAACAACAAAAATTGTTCTCAGTGTTTACGATTTCTGGCTCTCTTTACGTCAAAAGAAATGCAACTGAAAGTGGAATGAAAATAGAGACAGTTGAAAGTTTATATGCTGCAGCTGATACGCCCATGACGACAACAAGTACCTGATCATCACTCATCATCAACTCATTTTATCCTGGTTCTTATTGATTTTGATTGATTTATTTTAAATTATTTTCTTTTATTTTGATATATTATTGTTACATACTTATTTATTTTTTTTTTATTTTTCTTTTATTCTACTTTATTATTTCTATCTAAATGTTTGTTTCTTTAATTTCTTTTTTTTGTCTTTATGTGGATGGAACATCAATGATCGTTTATTGTTTTCTTATTGCTAATTCTCGTTTTGACTATTTTTTCCTGTGCTTGATTTCGTTCAATGGGAATTCGAATGATAGGAGTGAAAGTTTGCGCACGATGCTAAATATTTTGTGCAAACAGAGCACTGGTCTTCACATATGTCATTTTAATGGCCAAAGCATAGTGAGAAAAATTGATGAACTTAGGTTTTTATTTGAGAATGGTAAAATGGACATTATATGTATATCAGAAACTTGGCTGAATTCAAGTCTAACCAGTGCATATTTTGCGCTTGGTGGCTATAATTTATTTAGGTCTGATCGCCATAATCGAGTTGGTGGAGGGGTTGCAATATATATAAAAAAGAATTTGAAAGCCAAAATTGTAAGGTGCTCCTTGTCGTCTGACAAATTTGAATATATATTCATGGAAGTTTTAACTGGTATAAATAGGTGCATAATCGGATCAATTTATATCCCACCTAATGTTGCTCACCACAGTATAGTTAGTATTTTATTAGATGATATATGTTCGCTTGCTCCTAAATGTATTATTTGTGGTGACATAAATATAAATCTCCTTAATAATGTTTCGCGTCCGACTTTAATGGAAATTGTTTAACTCGTTTAATATGTCTTTTGCTAATGTGTCTCATGCAACCCATTATATGCCTAACAAAGTCCCCTCGTTGATAGATGTTTTACTAGTAAGTGATGCTAATATGCTAAAACATTATTCTCAGTTGTCTTTTCCAGTTTTTTCCCATCATGACCTTGTATTTGCCACTCTTGACATACCAATTAACCTCACCAATAATCAAGAAACCATAGAGTTTTATGATTTTAAAAGAATTGATACTGTGGCCCTTTTAAGTGAATGTATGTCTCTAAATTGGGACCGTGTCTTTCGTTCAGCAGATGTGAACAACCAAGTTGAAATCCTAAATAAATGTATCACCTACTAACTATATACCTTTATAGGACTACACGTGCGGCGTTTTTAAACACTATTTACTAACTAAAGGGACATTTATGACGCTAAAGATGAGCACGGTTAAAGTGTGCGACTCAAATTAGGATCAAATTTGCGGGAAAACAATGTAAGGGATATGCCTGACATATTTTGTCCAGACAGTGATACTGTTTCTATAGGATATTTAAGTTATTGGGTTTTTAATTTCACCACCAAACAGATATGCATGTTTGTATTTATTTAGAACTCATTATTAGATTACGTAGGTACTAAGATATCGTATTACTGATGAGGGAAAAGTCTCTGACTATTTATCAATCACATTTATCTATCGACTTGTGTGGCTTGGGTCATTTAGATGGAAAAAAACACCACATAAGTGCAAAAAGTTAGAGTGGCCATATTGGTAGGTAGGTACTCAGAGATAGGTACATTAACAGTACCGATATTTTTGTAACTCCGAGATTGCAGAGTGACCGTTTGATTGACTGAAGTGCCGGGTTATGATCTACTTTGAATCCTTTTCTTGTAAGCGTCGGCCTTTTAATTACCGGTTATGTCCCTGTGTCCAGGAATACTAATGAATATTCTAATATCATTCCAAGAATTCTCTGCACTTGAGAATGGTACATATATCAAAATAAATGTAGCGTGATATGTAGTCGGGGCTAACGTTGTCTTATACATATATTTTCAGAAGTTGTGTGCGCCCTAAAAGTCCTGGATTCCAGCTAAATATTTTAATGATTATCAAGGCGCTCTTGGTACTTTGGCCATTATCAAGAATATCTATATCTTATCTTTGTAAGCCACAGTCGATCGCAACGTCATCGATTTGGTTGACGGTTTGTTGATATGGAGACCGCCAGGTCAACTTGTGTAAATTAAATTAAACTAATTTCATTTGATTAAAAAAAAACACTTTATTGGTAAACGAACTGGCAGCGATTCTGCCTACAAAATTAATGAACAATTTTTTCTTAAAAACTATGGCTTAAATACTAACGGAGGCGAGACATCCAACGACGAAGTGCTCCCACAGGTTCTCACTCATTACACATCGTACGTGATGGAATGCGGGTCCAGCAATGTCGACGAGTCATATTTCGAACATTACAGACGCGCTGTCAGCGAAGTTCATGACAGACTCATGGGAAGCGATGGTTTGCTTCGGGTTTCTCCACATGAATTTATTCTGTATTAACTCCTCCACCCTCAAATTCGAGTGTCCTCACTCGTGACCTTGTAATATGGCGGGCTTCGGCTTAAGCTAACCCTTTTGATTGGTGCTGGTCGTTCCAAAATCTCTGCAGGTGATTCTATTGGTAGTTCGGCTGCTGCTTGCGTTTCCATTGTTTCTACTGTTGTGGAGATTGTTAGGTTCTTTCTCTTGCGTAAAAACTGTATCAGGGATATTACCACGGCTGCTATGATGATGATGGTTGACAAACTGTAAGTAGCTATCAAGTGCGTTTTGTTTCTTTCTTCGATTTGATTTATGTAGTAGGTATTGGTTAGGTGCAGATCTTTCATTGCTTCGAGAGTAAAGAGTTCTTCAAAGGTTTTTGATGGTGAGTCTAATTGTACGATGGCCGGAAGAGGTCTTGAGGTGGGAATTTCGTTGGATTATTGTATTGTACTATAAATGTTCCCGTTACACTGAGCGTGTCGTTTTTGATTAATATTGACCCGTTGAACTGGTTGAGAAGTAGTGACCCAGGGAGTATTTCCTCGACTGTTGGAATATGTTGATTGTTAATGTTGGTGCAATTTGCTGGTCTGCTTCGTAATAGGTTCGGGATGCACTCCGTATTACTTAAGTTTATAATTTCGTTAATCTTACAAATAGTTAAATCATTGAATTCTGGGCAATTATTCTTAACACCATAAAAATCATTTCCGCATTGGAGTATATCACTAAATTCGATTTTGGTTACAACTAATTTTCTTTTAATCGGCTTAATTAACAATCTTTTACAATCTTTCTTTTCTGTGGTAGGCACACTCACAATATAAATTATAGTTGTTCTACTAGTGGCTATCTTTATATTAGCAAATTCAAATGCCTCCTCCATGTTTACATAGGGTTAGTTGTTTTTTTCAAAATGAGCTCTAACTAAGTTTATTTCGGTATTCGACAGTATAAAAGAATTTACTATACCAGCTTTCGCCCACTGTATGGCATGTTCTACATTCGTTATCTCTTCTTTAATTACATCTAGTCTGTACTTAATGCTGGTAGAATACTCTTTTTTAATTTCGACATTAGTTTTCAAAGTCTTAATTATATGATTCGTGACATTGGTAATGTTGTTTATTCTTTCTAATGACAGTCTGTTTATAATTAGTTGCTTATTGTTATTATCTAGTAGATTTTGGGTTTTAGCTTTTACAATTTGGAAATCGTGGTGGTCCGGTGTACCGGCTATCTATTTCCATGCAGTTCCTAGAATGTTTATTGCCCTTTTCTTTTTGACTATAGGTTTGATGCGGTTAAGTCGGTTGAGGATTTCAGTGATTTCATGGGATAGGTAAGGGTATATGAGATTGTCTTTACTTACGTTAGTTTGGATTTTGAACTGTACATCATTAATTATATCTTGGTTTGCGGCAAGGTCGATTATGTGCACCAGTTTAAATGTACCAGTTTGCAGTTTCGCTATGCCTGTATTCAGGATAACCACTTTTGAAGTTGAATAATCCAGTATTTGAACCTCTGCGAGGCCCACAGTTATAAAAGACCTAGAAGAAGACATCAGGTTTTAATATTAACCTTATGGACGATTTTGCCTGATTCGGTTAAGACCTTAGTTGAATAATTCTCCTTGACTATTTCCTTTCTGTACCTTGCGGAAAGCTTAGTACCTAATCGTCTATTGACTTTTTCGAATAACTTCGCCGGGAGAGTAATTTTTCAGGGGCTGCCGGGTTTTATTATGATATTCTAAATCTTTATTTTGTTTTTCTTTCAACTTCAGTATGTTCTCCTTTCTAGCCTTTTCAAATTGTTCGGGGTCAGTGCTAACGTTTCTTCCGAAAAATACCTCTATAGGTTTTCTATTGGTAGTGGAATGAACCGAAAAATTGTACTCATAGATTGCACGATCTAACAGCTCTTCAAACGATCTATGTACTCGGTCTGCCTTAAGGCACCGCATGATTTCAGAAAGTGTCGAGTGAAATCTTTCCACTTGACCGTTCACGAAGCTTGAATACGGAGGAGTCTTGAAGATTTCGATTCCCAACTGGTCCTGGAGCATGAAGCGTATTGAGGCAGAATTGAACGCTTTTTCGCATTGTCGAAAACAATGGCTTTGGGTACACCATACGCGAATAAAAGTTGCCTTAACGGCTCTCTAATATCTTCAATTGCTCTTGATTTCAAGATGCGAGCCTGGGCGTACTTAGAAAATTTATCGATCGCCGTTAGGACCAGATTAGCATTTGTGGAGTAGATGTCAACGTGTAATATATGACCGGGATGTTCGGGGATAGGAGTGGCTTGCAGCTCTGGCTTATTCGGATGCCGATCATATTTGTGTTGTTTGCAGGTAACGCATTGCTTAACTATTGTATGGATTTTAGACTTCATTTTCGGGAAGTAAAATTTTTGAATAATTGAATTTTATTTTCTAAGCTATTGCGGTGGGCTCTTTTATGTTCCTTCAGAATCTCTTCCTCTTGCTCAGTTTGATTCCGTAGGTCTTTAATTCTCGTTTGAGTAAACCTTGTTTTATAAGATTTGAAATGTGTAGGATAGATTTCCTGAATTTTACCCATTATTTCTTCAGTTGTGAAAATGCCATTGATGACACTTAGGTTCAGATGCCGTTTGAGCAGCTGAATTAAATCGTCCTCAGAATAAGTCTGCCTAGAAATTATATGTCTATGAAAGGTAGGAAACGGAATTTGAAATTGGTAACTGTCTTGGTTTCCAATAAAGAACATCAATTGGTTCTTAAAAACGTTTATCGGACTCTCGACAGTTTCGATTAGTTCGTGAGCCGAGCTTTCGCTGCTGTGTTGCGTAGCAGTCATCGCGTTCACTTGAGATACCTGTGGAGGCCGAGAAAGCGCATCTGCAACTACGTTACTTTCCCTGGTTTGTAACGTAGTTCATAATTTAATTCCTCAAGAATCGCATTCCAGCGTTTCATCTTGGAATTATTATTCTTATTGCTCAGGGCATACGTTAATGGCTGATAGTCTGTGTAAATTTTTACAATTGAAGTACTATACAAATAACTTCGTAAAGAGTTCAATGCCCAAATTATCGCAAGAAGTTCTTTCTCATTTGCTGCGTAGTCTTCCTCTGTCTTGCTCAGTGTTCGTGATATAAATGATATGGGTCTGTCGTTCTGTGCAAGGACAGCGCCAATGGCGAAATTAGAAGCATCAGTTGTCAATTCGAACGGCTCTTTGAAATTAGGGTATGCAAGAATGGTGTCTTTCGAGACAAGTGAATTTTTTATTTTGTTGAAAGCCGCGATGGCGTCGGGGTTTAGATGAACTAGTTTTTGGCTAGATTTGAATTTGGACATACGTCCCTCCTCCCCCCTTAAAAGGGATGTCAGGGGCTTGGCGAGCTTCGCGTAGTCTTTTACGAAGCGGCGGTAATACCTTGACAGACCAAGAAATGACCGGAGTTCTTTAAGCGTATTCGGATTGGGAAAATTTGTAATGGCCTCTACCTTTGCGGTGTTCGTTTTAATACCCTCAGAGGATATCACGAAACCTAGGAATTCAACCTGCTCTTTAAAGAAATCACACTTCTCCAGCTGTAATTTCATGTTAGCTTAGTTAAGAATTTTAAAGATTTCTTCAATGTGCTTGATGTGGTCTTCTTGGTTTCTGCTAAAGATGATAATGTCATCTATGTACACATAGCAGATTTTTCCAATGACATTGCGCAGTATATCGTCAAGAGCTCTTTGAAAAATAGAAGGCGCATTTTTTAACCCAAATGGGAGCCTTGTGAATTCGTATTTTCCATTATTTATGGAAAACGCCGTTTTTTCGATATCAGATTCCTTCAACGGAATCTGATGAAATCCGCTCTTTAAATCAAGCACCGTAAAGTACTTGATTTTCCCTAATTGCGCGAGCACTTCATTAATTTCAGGGATCGGGTAGCGATCCGCTATGGTGACGGAGTTCAATTTCCTATAATCAATCACCATCCGATATTTCTTGTTCCCCTCTGAATCTGATTTTTTTGGCACTATCCACACCGGTGAATTATAGGGCGACCGTGAAGGTCTAATTATTCCGTCGTCGATTAAGCTTTGCACTTGTTTATCCACTTCATCCTTGAGAGATACAGGGAATGGATAGTATCGGGTATATACGGGAGTATCTGAGTTAGTGCGGATCTCACCTACTACTTTGGTAGTATAGGTCAGCTTCTCGTCTGGCTCCGAAAATAAAGTGGGAAATCTGTTTACGAGTGAAGAAATAGCGTCTTTTTGAGATAGTGCTAAATGACCATGGTTGAGATTTATTGAATTTATCGATTGCGCTACTTGTTGTTTTAGTCTGACTTTCATACCATTTCCAATTTGCATATAATTTTGTTTAGTGTGGATAACGTCCGACAGCTCTTTTAGGCTATCGTTACCCAATATAGCATGGAAGGACTTCAACGATGGCAGAAGGAAAAATTTAATTTTGTGGTTGTTTAAACCGAAAAAGCTCGTGTTAACGTGGTGGCTGACCTTAATACTGCCACCTACAGAGTTTGCATAAAAACATTTCTCGTTAGGTACTGGCTTGTCCACTAATTGGGGTTGTATTTAGTTTCTATTCGATCCAGTGTCAATTAAAATTTTGATCATCTCTCCGCTCCTCGTCCTACTTTCAAAATAAGGTAGCGAAGAGGTACCTAATCTAAAAAAATGAATGTCTGTGAAATCCGTGATTTCATCAACGTTAGTGTCAGGGACATACTCAGATTCTTCCAATGGCTGAGTATATTCATCAAAGGTTTGATCATAATTACAATCTTCGGAATGAATAACTTCATCATATTCGCTATTGATGTGGAAATTGGGTTGTGGCTTGATGGAGTTAAACTGAGGTTGTCTTGGCGTAAATTGTTGGGGGTTTGGCGTTGGCCCTCGTTGTGAAAATTGGAGCGTCCTAGCTTGAGCACTCTGACCTAAAGGTTCTGCTTTAAATTGTTGATTTGGGTAATGGAGAGGTTGTTGCCTTGGTGCAAATGATGGTCTGTAGCCTGGTTGAGGTTGATACTGATATCTTTGCACGTTCTGGTGCTGATAAAATGATGGTCGAGGCGGTGGTTGATTTGGAAGCTGAAATCTTAGTTGTCCATTTTGTGGATTCGCATAATTATTAGGAAAATTCCTACGTGGAGGTTGTGACGAAGAATTTAGATTTGGATTCCCCTTTGGCATACCGAAGTTTTGCGTGTGTTGTGATCTGTATCCCTGGTTTTCTAACTAGGAAGATCGCCTTTGAGACCCCTAATAAAGGTATCAAGGGCCTTGTCGCGATAAGTCTGCGTAAGCAGTTGCGTTGACTCTTGAGAAATTTCCATGCAGGAAATTTTATTGAGAATCAGAGAGAGATGGCTGTAGACAGCCTGGTAGAATTCTGACACGGAGCGGCTCCCTTGAACGAGGCACGACATCTGGTGTTCGAGTGTGTTTAAATCACGCTTGTCAGCGTAGTGCATGACAAGGCATTTAGAAATGTTCTCCCAATTGAGTGGAGTGTTATAAGACTCCAAGACAGCATCGGCGCTTCCGATGATTTTATTTCGAATAACGCTTAAAATACCGAAGTATTTAGGCGTTCCTTTTATGGGCTCATATATTTGAAGGATTCGGTCAACGCCCTTCTTCCAAGAGCTAAATTCTGTTGCATCGCCTGAGAAGTCTCTAAGGCAGCGAACAACGTCTGGGGTTTTATCCAGGTCCTCTAACCTGTTTCGATATTGTGCAGCGATTGGCTGATCGACACCGGTACAGAAATCAGCGCTTGGGTTCAAAATGCCATGGATGATCTCCTTCCCGGACTCTTTAAAAGTTTTGCGAATTATTGATGAAATGAGGATGTCCAGTTCGGGAGTTCGCCTTACTTCCTGGTCGCCTTCTGGACGTGTGGAACTAGACGTAGATGAGCTATTTAGGTTCTCGCTCACCGGAGGAATTGTATTTACACTTGTAGGAGGGGTAGGATTTGGGAGTAAAAAACGGTTAATGTTAATGGCAGGAGCATCGCCCCTAGGGTTGTTTTGTGGAGGGTCAGTCGACACTCCTGAACGTAGATCAGGCATTGTTATGTGTATTTGAAAAAATTGTCATTAACAATAATAATAAAACTATAAAAAAAGGGAAATAATGGGTTTAAAGGGACAAATTTGTATAGCTTCAACTTAATACACTTAGTTATTACTTTTCTTATTTAATTAATTGTCAATTGTTTTGACTTTCGATTGTATTAATGTTTAATTTATTCTAGTTTTTCTTTAATTCTCACTTTTTGAATTTATTATTATATATTTTTTTTTGCTTTTAGTATCTTAAATACTCTTGAATTATTACTATGTTTTCCTTTTGATTTTACTTTGATTTTTAATTTAATATTTTTTTTTTTATTTTTCCTCTTTAATTTTACTATATTAATTTGTATTCCTTAAAAATTCACTTGACTAATCTTCTTAAAATCGAATGTTTAGTAATTTTAACACTTTAATTTCTTTTAATGTAATATGTTTATCAACATATATAATTTTATAATTCCTTACGCTATGAAAACTCCTTTCCACATCACGGTGATTTGGTTGGAGACTTGTGGCAGCTCCGTCCTTTTTGCTTCCTACTCAGGGGCCTTCCTCACACAATAACTTGACACTTCTTGAGGGTCTGGAACGGGTTTCGTCTCTAAAAACCACGGAAAGTTTTGCCGAATAATCACTTGCGCTAATACACAGTCACTTTGCGCTTCTTGAGGGGTTTATTGGACTCACTAGTATTATCACTATTGCACTTCTTGAGGGCTTTATTGAACTCGCGTTGTGAATTCCCTATTTCAGGGCTTTATTATTCTTCGCACTACTTAGTTTTTCCGCGGTCCCTGCTCGGGCGCCAATTAAATTAAACTAATTTCATTTGATTAAAAAAAACACTTTATTGGTAAACGAACTGGCAGCGATTCTGCCTACAAAATTAATGAACAATTTTTTCTTAAAAACTATGGCTTAAATACTAACGGAGGCGAGACATCCAACGACGAAGTGCTCCCACAGGTTCTCACTCATTACACATCGTACGTGATGGAATGCGGGTCCAGCAATGTCGACGAGTCATATTTCGAACATTACAGACGCGCTGTCAGCGAAGTTCATGACAGACTCATGGGAAGCGATGGTGTGCTTCGGGTTTCTCCACATGAATTTATTCTGTATTAACTTGTATGATGAGGTGAGGGAAACGCTTGTTGGCGCTTTCTGACGTAAAATCTAACATACACTCATTTCCGATTTAAAAGTCGCCAAAACTATCTTGACATCGTATTTAGGGCACTTATCACACAGACGTCTTCTACAGCAGATCGTAGAATTCTTACTTGGGTGTGTCACCTTTCTCCTATGTGGGAGCGTGACAAAAAATCACCGTTATATTTTTGAATTGTGTTAAAAGGATCTAGGTCTGTACGTATGTACATTGATTCAAATGTGACGTTGTTCGCGTGGCAAGGAGCACATATCCATAAAAATGGATAGGTAGGTGCATCGCTAATATAAAAAAAAGTTGGAATTATTTTTCAGGGTCGACACAGAAAACACTTGAGGGGGTTTTTTGTTAAATAAATTTTTTGAGTAGATAAACCATGAATCAATAATTAGAATTCAAAATCATCCTCGGTTATAGCTTAATGCTTACTTTTATTGTTGTATGTTGGTATGTTAACTGCGCATATTTTGTTATCTGAGTGCGCTTATGATCGAGCGATGGGAAGAAAATTGAGTTGCTAAGGGTTGTCAGTAGGTTAAGTAGTAGATTGTCACGTTTGGAGGTAACTAGTAAATTATCATATAACAACCGCTTCAAGAGCGGTGTACCTAAATGCACAATCGTCCGATTGATGCGAAAAAGTCATGGGATGTTCAATTTAACAAATAATTGATTCATAGAATTTTGTAAAATATTCCAAACAAATAAAAAAACATAAGGAAAGGCTACAGTCCGCTTGAGGTGAACAGTATGATACCCTATCCATATCTCTGTATGCCCCAAAGAAAAAAGCATTAAGAAGATGATGGATAGTATTTTATTTCATTTTATTAAATTTACAAAAAAAAAAAGTTTTTTTGAAAAAACGCCCCCAAACTGTGGGCGTTGCCAAAAACTTTGTATGGGCGATATGTTGGAAAAAATATTGGCTAAATATTTTGTTAAACATTTTTTTTCGCTTTCTCTGAAAATTTTCGAAGAATTTTAGTAAAAAACGCTCACAAAAAGTAGGCGTGGCAAAAAACTTTATATGACAAACTTATAAAGGAGGGCAGTGCCTACATATCTTGTGAAGGTTGTAACACTCTATCTCTCTAACCTTATCTTTAAAACGGTTTTTTCTAAATTGTGGGCGTGGCAGTGGGCGTGGCAGTGGGCGTATTCAAAAAATTTTTACATTTAACCATTTCGGAGCCCTAGGGTCCAAATTAATTTTAATTTTATAGGCCTAAAAATTGCGTACGGACGGACGGACGGACGGACGGACATTGCTAGATAGTCTTAGGATTTGGTCCTGATCATAAATATATATACTTTTATGGGTCTACGGCGAATATTAAGGGGTGTTACAAACTATGTGTCAAAATTAATATACCCTTAGGATAGGGTATAAACATTCACGAAGATTTGAAAATGATAACATTCCATATGATTAAATAAAAACCCGATGTGCTGTTAATTCATATATATTTTCTTATTTATATATATTATATATATTATATATACTTATATTATGCGAAGACAGTAGGTACATACATTGACAAAAAATAAATGTAGCAACCAACATATTCGGTAGCTCCTGGGGTTCAGGATTTTCTTCGACTTGGGCATTAGCCAAGTTTTGCTCCCGCAACTCCTAAGGTTTAAATTGTAGAGTTCGTCTTTTTCACATTTGCTCATCGTTTCGCAGATCAATAAGTCATTTTAAAAATCTTTACAAAAATAGTTTGTTTTTCGGGTAATAATTTATTTGAAATGTATAGTGAATTTTAAAAAAAATCATTTGGGAGTTTTAAACAATATTTGCATTAAAAATGATGCTGAAAATGGAAAAAATCTTCCTGGTATACAATTCAATGTTGTTAGACGCGGAAGTTTTTGAAGTTGTTAATAATTTCAAATTGTGTAATAATGTTGCGCAATTTTTAGCGGATAAGTCTTATTTCATTGTGAATTAGGCATTTATCTAGCGGATTTGTGTTTTTCAAGGTAGTGGATTGACAGAGAGAAGTTTATGGCTCCTTGAATCAGAGCACTTTTCGAAAATATTTCCGGATAACGAACTAGGTCGCTAATTGGAGTTTGAAGATGAATTAAATAAGTTAAAAAAGCGAGAAGTGAGTACACAATCCTATTTATTCGATGTATGTACATAGCTATGTATCTATTCAAAAGCTTCACACACACGTATTAAACGCAATTGCAAAAGATATCGTGGCAACATGTCACAGAGAACACATTTTTTACTTAAATATAAAGTTCATATTTCCTTAAATGAAACACAAATTTTTGTCAGGAAACTTACTTTGTTCAAGCACATGGAAAACATTCCCATCCTAGCGGAATTTTATTTAACGCTTACCATAATTTTAATAGGAGAAGAACCAAACGTACAGCCAAATTTAAATACCAAAGCACAAAATAAAGTTCCTATACCAGATCTTCTAATCAATTAAAACAAATTTTAAGATATCAAACAATTTTTGAAATTCAACGATGGTCCATGGGCAGAGATAGAAAAAAAATGGGAATAAACAGCCTTAAACAGGGGTAACGAAATAAAACAAAACAGCGGCAAAAATTTTTCAAAAATTTTAAAAGTTGAAGACATTTTATTTGAGAATTATGAAAACTTACCTTCTTTTAATGTTAAGTGATGTATTTAACTTAAACATTAAAATAATTACTTCTAGAACATCGCTTGTGTATAAACGCACTCGATAAAAAGTTCAAAACTTCTTAAATATAATTAAAAGTAATGTACGTAATTTATGTTATATTTAATAATTTACTTTCTTGAAAATAAAATGAATAAAAACAATTTTAAAATATTTCATGTATTTTTATTTTTGAAAATGTAATGCCTTGTAAAAAATTGGTTGTTATTTCTACAAATCGAAATGTAGATTTTCCAAAATAAAGCGTTTTTACAATAAATTTTTTGGGTGAACATATACTGAGACGGCAACATTCTTCTCCATATATGGGGTGCACATGCTCGCGCCTAATTCGAGATGTTGAGCCCCCGAATGCATCAAGTGAAATTCACAGCAAGTTGTACATGAAGTACATATAAACTTCTTTTATATTAATAAAATAAAATGTACAAACTAAGTGTAAAATTGATAACTAAAATAAAACAAATAATACTAAAACGTAAGAATAAATAATATATATACAGTAATGCATACATAGCGAAATTGTAATACATATTTCTACATTAAAATTATAGATAACTGTAGAACAGTTTCCTTCAAATTCGGAACCTAAGTATTTTATTGAGGTGGACAGCCTCAACAAATGGTAAAAAAGGAATCCTTTCAGTATTGAAAATAGAAAAACCTGATGAGCTATTTGCTTCGTCGTCTTCGTTTTCAAATAACAACAATGGAATAAACAAATAAACCCAAAATGATGGTGGCTCCTGGGGTGCAGGATTTTCTTCGTTTTGCAGATTAGACAAGAAGCGCTCATGCCACAACTCCATCCAGTGAGCCATTAGGAGTTCTAGCCTTTGATTATTTATCTGCTTTGGGGTTAACTGCCACTCCTGCATCAAATAACCATGCACTTCCTCGTATGTGTGAAATCAGTTGTGCAAAATGTCTGCATTTTCTTCTTGATCCGATGGGTGGGGTGCATCCGGTGGATCCCGTTGGTCCTGTTGATTCGGGGCGTTAGGTGGATTCTGTTGATTCAGGGCGTTAGGTGGTTATAATCCATTTTGCTGATCTTGTAGGTTTTGGTTTTGTTCCCCGTTCATATTGCCACAGTAAAAACAACTGTTTTATAAATTCGGGTTTCAACTTTTAAGCGCACAATCAAAAACATCGACTTATAATTGCACTGACCTTTTTAGTTGTTAAAAATACAGATGAGTTTGTGATTTTCACAAATCATTTTTAGATTCTATAACAATGGCATTGTAAAAATGAGAGCAGTGGCGTTCTACACATGGATCCAACGTTGTAAAACTAAAATATGAGACCGATAAATATAAAGAATACTAGATAAAAATATCAAACGCAATTTAAATCAAACTCAATCTATCCAAATACATTTATTTGTTTATATTTCATATGAGACGACGGAAATTGGATACAAAAAAGTATCAGTAACCTACATATCCGGTGACGGTGACTCCTGGGGCGTAGAATTTTCTTCGTTTTGCAGATTAGGCAGGAAACGCTCCTGCCACAACTCCACCCAGCGAGCCATTATGAGTTCAAGCCGTTGATTATTGAACTGGTTTGGGGATAACAACCACTCTTGCATCAAATAAGCATTTACTTCCTCGTATTTGTGTGAAATCCGTTTGGTAGTCCGTTCATTTTGCAGCAGCGATGAAAAATTTTTTGTATATAGTCGCGCCTTAACTTTTTATTGCACAACTAACAATTTTACTTGCAGGTAAAGTTTATGATAATGGCAAGTAGTACTTTATTTGGCAAATCAGAAGAAGAGGGAATTGAGTATCTTAATTTGAAAATTATATAGTTAACACTGAGTTTTAGTTATGAGCATATTATTCCATGTGGATATTTTAATAATGTTTTTTTAAAAAAACAGCTATATGTCTGGTCAACTTCTAAATGTAGTGTCTGTGGTCGGCTCTTAACTCTTTTCCTACCCGATATGCGCCTAGTTCTGCTCCGAGCTTGCTTCATCGTTTAATTGTGTCTGACCGTGCTAATGCTCTACTTCTTGAACTACTTTCCGACCATGATTTAATTTCTTTTATATAAAACATTGAAGTCTTAATTGTTCCCAAACCAATGTACTTTTAATACAGAGATTACAAATCAGTTAATATTCCTAAACTAACGTTGACGCAAGTATAAGTTGGGATTATTGTGTGTACGACAGTCCGTTTGCAATATGGGTAACGAGAAGAGCCAAGAAGTACTAACCTTAATAAGCTAGTCGGTTTCAAAGCAGTTATAAATTGCGTAACATTGGAGTAGGCAATACAAAAAAACTTCAAGTGCACGATAGATCCTAACAATCTCAATGACTGTTTTAGTCGGGATAATGGGACAAATCCTAATAATTTTAGTGCTAACCCAGATCTCTTCAAGCATTACGAATTTGACTTTGAAACAGTTAGAGAAAATGATGTTGCGAAAATTTTTTTAACTTTAAAGTCAAATGCGATTTTTCAAATTAATAACACCGTATTTCCTTAGGTCCCTTACTTATGTCATTAATTTTTGTATTACGTCATCATACCGCCTGACAAATGGAAACAGGCAAGAGGTTCACCTGTGGATAAAAAAGCCACGAGCATCATTATCTGTAATTTCCGCTCACTAAGTATTTTGCCAAGTTGGTCAAAGGTGTTTGAGAAGGCTTTAATAGAAGAAGTTGTTGCACATCTTGAACAAAAGAGCCTATTCTATCCATTTCAGTCCGTTTTTAGAGCAAACCATAGTTGTTCCCCGGCCATGGTTAAATTTATGGACGATATAAGGCTCAATATCGACAAGGGTGATATGACTTTACCCTGTTTGCTAGATTTTTCAAAGGTCTTTGATTGAGTTGATCATCAAATTTATTGCTGTAAGCGGCGAAATTATTTCGGCTTCGGCCAGAGAGCTGCAAAGTTAATAAAAGATTACCTCCGCAATAGATTGCAAAAAGTAGTTATTAACTGTAATCACTCAGGTCTAAAACAATTACAATCCCAAGGATCAATATTTGGGATTGTACTTTTCTGTATGTATGTTAACATCTTACCGAAAGTCTGCAGGGACGTCTCTCTTCATCTATGCAGACGATGTACAGTTTAATATCACAAGATATGTAGGCACTACCCTTCTTTACAGTGTCATATAAAGTTTTTTGCCACCCCTACTTTTTGTGGGCGTTTTTCATAGAATTCGAAAAAATATGTTTAACAAGATATTTAGCCAATATTTTTCCCAATATATCGCTCATACAAAGTTTTTGGCCACGCCCACTTTTTGGAGGCGTTTTTCAATAAAAAAAAATTATTTTTCTTATAAATTTCATAGAATGCAATAAAATTCTATTCATCATCTTCTTAATGCTTTTTCTTTGGGGAATATAGGGACATGGATAGGGTATCATACTGTTCGGCCCAAGCGGGCTGTATCCTTTCCTTATGTGTTTTACCTTTGCATTGGGTAACAACCAAGTTTTCATACATCCAAAACCAAAATGATGCATCGGCATGTCATGCTCTTATCTAATTTCCAACTTCCCTAATGCCCGCACTAAGTTTCAAAAAGCTGCCTTCACCTCTGCTTCAGTGTTCAATAATAAATCTGGATTTGGTTCTTTATACCTAATTGAATCTGAAATACGATTAAGTTTCTAATTTGCTGGTAATCATTCAGACTAAAAACAAAATCTGCTGCAAGTCACTAAAAGTACAAGCACAGAAAAACAGAGTCTTCACCGAAACATACATCGAACAATTTATGCGTAAAAAAAATCATGTCATGCTTAAATCAGCAATGACTAATGACACCCACGGAATTTTGTAAACTTTTCAATAAATAAAGAAACATCCGCGGAACATTGTAAACACTCCAATAAAAGAAAAACTATTCTCATGTGCTGTTAATTCAAAAATAGGTATTTATATTTTTATATTTTCTGTGCGAAAACTGAAATTTTATACAACAAATTAGGAACAAACTACATATCCGGTGGTGGTGGATCCTGGGGTGCAGGATTTTCTTCAATTTGCAAATTAGGCATGAAGCGCTCATGCCGCAACTCCATCCAGAGAGCCATTATGAGTTCTAGCCGTTGATTATTTATCTGCTCTGGGGGTAACTGCCACTCCTGCATCAAATAACCATGCACTTCCTCGTATGTGTGAAATCCGTTGTGCAGAATGTCTGCATTTTCTTCTTGATCCAGTGCGTGGGGTGCATCCGATGGATCCTGTTGGCCCTGTTGATTCGGGGCGTTAGGTGGATTCTGTTGATTCAGGGCGTTAGGTGGATGTAATCCATTATGCTGATCATGTAGGTTTTGGTTTTGTTCTCCGTTCATATTACCGTAGTAAGAACAACGTTTATATAAATTCGCGTTTCAACTTTCAAGCGCACAATCAAAACCTTCGTAATGCACTGACCGACTGGCGTTCTCCAAGTGGATCCAACGTTGTAAAACTAAAATATGAGACCGACAAATATAAAGATTACGAGCTAAAATAAAACTCTCATGTAGAGTCTCTGCAGGCATATCACACATACTCCCATACATTCCCATACTCTCATACATTCTCAGTTCCGTCTAAGCAATTAATATTTTTATTACAATAACTAAACGACATTCGCGGAACTGTGTAGGCCTTTGAATAACAAAAAAAAAATAGTCCGATTTTCTATTCTTCCAAATCCATTTATTTGTTTATATTTCATATCAGTAACCTACATATCTGGTGGCAGTGGGCGTGGGATTTTCTTCGTTTTGCCGATTAGGCAGTAAGCGCTCTTGCTACAACTCCACCCAGAGAGCCATTGATTATTGATCTGGCTTGTGAATAACTGCCACTCTTGCATCAAATAAGCATTTACTTCCTCGTATGTGTGAAATCCGTTGTGCAAATTTATGGATTTTCTTCTTGGTTTGATAAATTCGATGGACCCATTTGTCCATTTTCTGGATCTGGAGGGTTTGGTGGTCCGTGATGAAGACTTTTTTAGATATATTCGCGCCTTAACTTTTTATCGCACAACTAACAATTTGACTTGTAGGTAAAGTTATTGATCATGGCAAGTAGTGCTTCGTTTGGCAAATAAGAAGAAGAAATAATTGAGTACCATATTTTGGAACTTATACCATGATTACATTTCACATAAAACATTGAAGTCTCAATTATTCCCAAACCAATGTACTTTTAATAAATACAGAGATTACAAATCAATAAATATTCCTGAACTAACCATTGACGCAAGTATGATAAGTTGGGATTATTGTGTGTACTTATAGACAGAAAATAACAAGCTGAAAACTATTGGCGTCCATTTGCAACATGGGTAATGAGAAGAGCCAAGAAGTACTAACCTTAATGCGCTAGTCGGTTTCTAAGTTATGGAATAATTTAGGTAACATTGGAGTAGGCAATACAAAAAAACTTTAATAGCACGATAGATCCTAACATTCTTAATGACTGTATCATTCAGGATAATGGGACAAATTCTTATAACTTAAGTCCAAACCCAGATCTCTTCAATCATTATGAATTTGACTTTGAAACAGTTAGTGAAAATGATCTTGAGAGCAAACCATAGTTGTTCCCCGGCCATGGTTAAATTTATGGACGATATAAGGCTCAATATCGACAAGGGTGATATGACTTTACCCTGTTTGCTAGATTTTTCAAAGGTCTTTGATTGAGTTGATCATCAAATTTATTGCTGTAAGCGGCGAAATTATTTCGGCTTCGGCCAGAGAGCTGCAAAGTTAATAAAAGATTACCTCCGCAATAGATTGCAAAAAGTAGTTATTAACTGTAATCACTCAGGTCTAAAACAATTACAATCCCAAGGATCAATATTTGGGATTGTACTTTTCTGTATGTATGTTAACATCTTACCGAAAGTCTGCAGGGACGTCTCTCTTCATCTATGCAGACAATGTACAGTTTAATATCACAAGATATGTAGGCACTACCCTTCTTTATAGTGTCATATAAAGTTTTTTGCCACCCCTACTTTTTGTGGGCGTTTTTCATAGAAAAAAATATTGAACTAAATATTTAGCCAATATTTTTCCCAATATATCGCTCATACAAAGTTTTTGGCCACGCCCACTTTTTGTGGGCGTTTTTCATAGAAAAAAATATTTAACTAAATATTTAGCCAATATTTTTCCCAATATATCGCTCATACAAAGTTTTTGGCCACGCCCACTTTTTGGAGGCGTTTTTCAATAAAAAAAAGTGTGTTTTTCTTTTATAAATTTCATGGAATGAAATTAAATTCTATTCATCATCTTCTTAATGCTTTTTCTTTGGGGTATATAGGGATATGGATAGGGTAGCATACTGTTCGCCCCAAGCGGACTGTATCCTTTCCTTATGTGATTTACCTTTGCATTGGGTAACAACCAAGTTTTCGCCTTGTTACGCCAGTAGCATGCCGGTCCCAAGCCCGGATAAAGGAGGAGGTGTTGGAGGCAACGGTTTTTAACCTATCCTCTGTAAAATAATCCGTTAGTGTACTCTAACCTACAGGAGCAGTAGTTAAAACACAAAACATTAATGTATGAACAACCTTAAGGATGTTAATACTCCAGGTGGTACTGGCAATAGCCAAAATCCATCCGTGGTCTTCTCGACTGCGGCTGGGGCTCGGATTCTGGAGGCCCCAACATTCATTGAACACACAAGCGACTCTTGTGGCTTTATGTCCGACTCTTTGGGCAAACTAAGCATGAGTAAGGATGCTACCCACTGCACCGCCGCTGACAGCTTGCCCCGTGATATCTCAACGGTTAAACGGGCTCCTGAAGTGGCTGGCTTTGAGGTGCACCTCACTAAGGGTCAGCGAAAGAGGCAAAGGAAGCAGCAGAGCGATCTGCGGCGCAAAGAAGCTCCACAGGCTGAAGGCGCAAGCACTCCGGTCGCCTCTTCGGTTGCGTCTATGAAACGGGATAGGTCGGTGGAAGTCTCACAAACGGAAGCTGACCTGACCCCTTCATCAGGCAATGCCTCCTCTTCTGCTGAACCGAAAAACAAGAAGAAGCGACCCAAGCTCGTTAAGAGATACAATCCTCCTCATGCTCCTGTGTCTGCCCACGCCCTGTCTCCGAATGAAGTCGGTGCTTCTACCAGCAAAGGTAGTAGTTTTGATGGACGGACATTGGTTGTAGTGGACTCACCCTTGAGTATGAGTAGAGGAAGTGAACCTAATGTTGGTGCTGCCCGTGCACAGGTAATGGATGATGCTGGTTTTGTGACCAATACTGGGTGCAGCACTAGTGGACAGAACTTTGTCGACGCGGACGGCTCTGATGGTAGGTGTGCGCCTAAAAAACCATGTGCTAAACGCAAAAGAGTGCGAGTTAAGAAGCATTCCTACAAGAATGCTGCTGTCTCCTCTTTAGCAGTTCGCATTGGGAAAGCGGGCAATGATAACAGTATGAGTGTTGCAGAGTCCGAACACTGCAAAACTCATCTTTTGGAGCTGGCTGCGGCAACAAATGCGTGCATTCAGGTGGAGGGCTGTGGGTTAAAGGACGGAACCCTCATGGTGAAGACCTCATCACAGAAAACCTCTGAATGGATCTTCTTCATCTTTTGAGGTCTACAAACCACCCAAGCTTACGCGGGCTGTCTGCTGGATCCCTGGGAAACTAGAGAAATCGGCGGATTTGCTAAAGCGTTTGCAAACCCAAAATCCTGGTCTCGACACAAAAGCTTGGATTTTCCGTTCACACAAGAAGAGTAAAAACCGCCACAATGAAGGTGGTAGTTCTCTTGTTGTGAGTATAGACATGGCTGCTGCCGAGATCATCAAATCTAGGTACAACATGCGTCCCTATCTGCATCTTGGCAGGATCCATTTCCATTTCAATGTCAAACAGTGCTAATAGTGGACGTTACCCAGAGTATTCATCCATCTTGTTTACTCAAATTAACCTGCAGCACTGCAAGGCTGCTACTGCCCTTTTAAGTAGCAGGTTTGTGGCTTGTAGAACAAAATCACACATAATATCCATCTAGGAACCATGGGTGTGGAAAAGTCGCATCTGTGGTCTTGGTTGCTTGAGTGATTTATACCACGTTCTTTATGATGAGCAATCCGAAAGACCTAGGACTTGTCTTATTGTATCGAAATCTTTTACAGCTACTATGATCAAAAGCTTTTGTAGCCAAGATTTGGTAGCTGTTTCTATAACTTACCATGCAAATGATAACTGGAAAACCTTTGTCGCTGCATCGGCTTATTTCCCCTATTTCCCCTATGACTCTCTAACCCCTCCTCCCCCAAAGGCTGTTGTAGAGCTCGTAGAGTTTTGTGAATCCAAAAGGTTAGGTCTTGTCTTGTGCTGTGATGCTAATGCTCAGAACACTGTTTGGGGCAGCAGCAAATGCAACATAAGGGGAGATCGACTTTTGGACTTAATTTTATCGTCTGATATTACCATCAACAATGTAGGTCATCAACCTAGCTTTGTTACAGCCAGAAGACAGCAGGTAATTGATGTTACCCTGTCTAACAGGCATTTGAAGTCTATCATAAATTGGAAGGTATCGCCAGATAGCACCTTATCGGATCACAGATACATCGAATTTCAAATCTACAGCGAACTTTCACCTTCGCTAGAGAGAAGAAATCCGAGAAAAACGAACTGGCCACGGTTTAGAGAGGAGCTTGCCAACTCTGTAAAAGTTCCACTCAAACTTAGATCAAGACAGGGAGTGGAGAGGTCTGCTCAGGTTCTGAACAACGTCCTCACCCGCTGCTTTGAACTTGCGTGCCCTGTTTCTAAACCCCCCCCCCCCCCCCCCCCCCACGCAGAAAATCGGTACCCTGGTCGAACTCTGAACTGCAGTGTCTTCGTAAAGAAACTAGGAAGCTGCTAAATCGGTCTTTAAAAACCAACTTAGTGGAAGACTGGAATCTTTATCGATCGAAGCAAAAAGTTTTTAAGAGAATTATTCGCACGTCGAAAAATGACTCATATAAAAAGTTTTGTGAAGAGGTCGAATCTCTAAGTGCAACTAGTAGGCTTGTTAAAGTCCTCCAAAGGAACAGACCAAGTAAACTGGATGCAATCCTTAAACCTGATGGCACGTACACTGAGACAAAGGCGGAGACTTTCAGTCTTCTACTTGAGACTCACTTTCCGGGTAATCAGTTCACTACGTGTTCTTCAGCCCTACAAACGACTGTGGCTACAATTGAACCGACTAATACCACGCGGCACAGCTGGTATTTTGCATCGGGAGTGGTGACTGATGATGCTATCAAATATGCCATTGCATCTTTTGAGAGTTTCAAGTCACCTGGTCCGGATGGAATTTATCCAGTTTTGCTGAAACAAGGTTTAAGTCAGGTTTTGCCAATGTTGAAAAGAATTTTCACCGCGAGCTTGGCCTTGGCCTATATACCTTCCCCATGGCGAATGGTTAAAGTGGTTTTCATACCAAAAATTGGTAAGTCTGACTACACTCTAGCCAAAAGCTTTAGACCCATAAGTCTGTCTTCCTTCTTACTGAAAAGTTTGGAAAGACTGTTTGAGCTGCATGTGCGCAAAGTTGCTCTTCGATCACACCCTCTCTGAGATGCAACATGCCTATCAGCGCGGAAAATCCTGCGAGACTGCGCTTCAGAACCTTGTTGGTAGGATTGATAGTGCCCTTGACCGGAAGGAGTACGCGTTGGGCATTTTCGTCGATATTGAGGGTGCTTTTGATAATGCGACCTTTGACAGTATGTGTAACTCAGCCAGACAGCATGGTGTAGATGAAACTTTGGTGTTGTGGATTAAAGCAATGCTAATGTACAGGACGTTGGTAGCGGATGCAGATTGTGGAAAGTGCGTCATAACAGGGGTACCTGCCCTCAAGGTGGTGTTCTGTCTCCCCTCCTATGGTGTATGGTGGTAGACTCTCTGCTTACGGCTCTCAACTTTCCTGGAAACTACACTCAAGCTTATGCGGATGATGTCGCCGTTCTTTCTGTCGGTTCAAATCTAGGGGCTGTCTGCTCTCAAGCGCAGAGATCCCTGGATTTGATCGATGTCTGGTGCACTAGTAATGGGCTTTCAGTGAATCCTCTAAAAACCACGGTTGTTCTCTTTACGAGAAGGAGAATCATCACTGGTCTGTCCCATCTCGTGCTTAAAGGTGTCACCATCCCTATATCCGAAGAAGTCAAATATCTGGGTGTAATCCTTGATAAAAAACTTCTGTGGTCCAAACATGTCGAATCGCAAACCGATAAAGCGCTGTCGACCTTCTGGCAGTGCAAAGGCGCTTTTGGTAAGACATGGGGCTTGTCTCCAAAACGGGTCCTTTGGATCTATACGGCCATGATTAGACCGCTACTCTCATACGCATCAGTTGTTTAGTGGAACAGGCTTTCGCGGAAACGTGTTACTGCTTCTTTTGCCAAACTCCAAAGAACGGCTTGTCTCGGCTGCTCTAGATGCTTTGATGAATCTTCCTCCCCTTGACTTATATATCATGGGATGTACGCTAAAAACCATCTTTCGCTTAAAGAGAGGTGGTTTTTGGTACCATGCGCAATGGAATTTTGAAGAACTTGCTCGAGAATTATCTATGACCCATGTCTTATGGATATGCCGTCTGATGCAATGACACCAGAAATCCTTCTGCGAAAAACCTACCATGTCAACTTTCCACAGGTAACGGAATGGCTTCGGTCAGACTCTGAACCATGGATTGAATGCCATCGTATTTTCACGGATGGCTCCAAAACCGGGCAGGGGTCTGGTGCTGGTGTCTTTGTGGAATGCGATGATATACGACTTTACTACCCCTTGGGTAGTTCCCTGGCATCCAGGGAAATGAGATCTCGGATAAGTTTGCTAGGCAAGGTTCAGAAGAAGTTTTCTCAGGACCCGAACCTGTGTTGGGTCTGCCTGCGTCTTTAGTCATGTCGTCTATCGATTCTTGGGTTCTCGTGCACACAAGATTCGGTGGCGCGATTGCGGTGGATGTCGACAGACCAAACTACTGCGCCCGGACATTTGCAAAAGGTCAGCATCTTTTCTTCTATCTCTGAGGAGAATCGACTGTAGGCTGCTTGTAGGCGTTCTTTCGGGCCACCAAGCTTTTGCTAAACACTTAAATGTGTTGGGGTTAAGCGACACCATCGGATAGCAGCAACCTCCGACAAAAAAAAAAACAAAAAAAAAACCAAGTTTTCATACATCCAAAATCAAAATGATACATCGGCATGTCATGCTCTTATCTAATTTCCAACTTCCCTAATGCCCGCACTAAGTTTCAAAAAGCTGCGTTCACCTCTGCTTCAGTGTTCAATAATAAATCTGGATTTGGTTCTTTATACCTAATTGAATCTGAAATACGATTAAGTTTCTAATTTGCTGGTAATCATTCAGACTAAAAACAAAATCTGCTGCAAGTCACTAAAAGTACAAGCACAGAAAAACAGAGTCTTCACCGAAACATACATCGAACAATTTATGCGTAAAAAAAATCATGTCATGCTTAAATCAGCAATGACTAATGACACCCACGGAATTTTGTAAAATTTTCAATAAATAAAGAAACATCTGCGGAACATTGTAAACAATCCAATAAAAGAAAAACTATTCTCATGCGCTGTTAATTCAAAAATATGTATTTATATTTTTATATTTTCTGTGCGCAAACTGAAATTGTATACAAACAATTAGAATCAAACATATCCGGTGGTGGTGGCTCCTGGGGTGCAGGATTTTCATCACTTTGCTGATTACGCATGAAGCGCTCATACCACAACTCCAGCCAGAAAGCTATTGTGAGTGCTAGCCTTTGATAATTTATCTGCTCTGGGGGTAACTGGACCTCCTGCATCAAATAACCATGCACTTCCTCGTATGTGTGAAAACCGTTGAGCGGAATGTCTGCATTTTCTTCTTGATCCGGTGGGTGGGGTGCATCCGGTGGATCCTGTTGGCCCTGTTGATTCGGGGCGTTAGGTGGATTCTGTTGATTCAGGGCGTTAGGTGGATGTAATCCATTATACTGATCTTGTAGGTTTTGGTTTTGTTCTTCGTTCATATTGCCGTAGTAAGAACAACGTTTATATAAATTCGCGTTTCAACTTTCAAGCGCACAATCAAAACCTTCGTAATGCACTGACCGACTGGCGTTCTCCAAATGGATCCAACGTTGTAAAACTAAAATGTGAGACCGACAAATATAAAGAATACTAGCTAAAAAAATCAAACTCTCTTGTACAGTCTCTGCAGGCATATCACCCATACTCCCATACTCCCATACTCCTATACATTCTCAGTTCCGTTTAAGTAATTAATATTTTTATTACCATAACTAAACAACAATTGCGGAACGGTGTTGGCCTTTGAATAACAAAAAAACACTTGACCGATTTGCTATTTTTCCAAATACATTTTTTTGTTTATATTTCATATCAGTAACCTACATATCTGGTGGCAGTGGCTCCTGGGGCGTGGAATTTTCTTCGTTTTGCCGATTAGGCTGGAAGCGCTCTTGCTACAACTCCACCCAGAGAGCCATTGATTACTGATCTGGCTTGTGAATAACTGCCACTCTTGCATCAAATAAGCATTTACTTCCTCGTATGTGTGAAATTCGTTGTGCAAATTTATGGATTTTCTTCTTGGTTTGATAAATTCGATGGACCCATTTGTCCATTTTCTGGATCTGGAGGGTTTGGTGGTCCGTGATGAAGACTTTTTTAGATACATTCGCGCCTTAACTTTTTATCGCACGTACAACTAACAATTTGACTTGTAGGTAAAGTTATTGATCATGGCAAGTAGTGCTTCGTTTGGCAAATAAGAAGAAGAAATAATTGAGTACCATATTTTGGAACTTATACCATGATTACATTTCACATAAAACATTGAAGTTTCAATTATTCCCAAACCAATGTACTTTTAATACAGGGATTACAAATCAATAAATATTCCTGAAATAACCATTGTATGATAAGTTGCGATTATTGTGTGTACTTATAGACAGAAAATAACAAGCTGAAAACTATTGGAGTCCGTTTGCAACATGGGTAACGAGAAGAGCCAAGAAGTACTAACCTTAATGCGCTAGTCGGCTTGTAAGTTATGGAATAATTTGGGTAACATATAAAATATAGTGTCATTAACCGCAGTAGACGTGTTTTTGTTTCGTGCGTTACTTATTTTGTTTTTTGTTTACATCTCGTTATTTTATTTTTTCACCTAGTTATTTTCTTTTAGATGTCGACTGGTTCAATAGTTTTGTAAGGCCTAGTAGCTATTTTGTTTTTCCTTTTTCGCGAATAACTTCTGTTTTAATGTTTTTTTTTTTTTTTTTTTTTTTTAATTTTCTTATTTCTTAATTTTCTTTTTTTCCCCCCTTTTGAATTTAATTCCTTCTTTAGAATGGATTGCTGTACAAAAAAATGTTTGGAATCTAAAAATTCCATTAATTCCTTATTTGCCTGCTATGGCCCATGTGGTATGTTGTTTCATGCTAAATATGTTGGTTCCACCAATGCATTTATTGATAAAATTAATTCTTCGGAGCTTGCCTTATTTGGTATTGTCCCCCGTGCCGTAAAATTTCTTTATTCACCCTTGCATTTAGAATGTCATCTTTTAAGACTGATATTCAAAAACTGTCCAAGGGATTCAATGAATTATTCGACACTTTTAATATTGCAGTCGTAAACCTGTCCAAGTTTTCAGCTCCTTCCTTAACGGTTGACGTCTCTATGTCAACTGACACGGAATCATTAATTTTAGTGCAACAACCAGATACCCAACCTTCTATACCAATGTCTGTTTTATGCAATCCTTCTTCTTCTTCTTCTTCTTCTTCTTCTTCTTCTTCTTCTTCTTCTTCTTCTTCTTCTTCTTCTTCTTCTTCTTCTTCTTCTTCTTCTTCTTCTTCTTCTTCTTCTTCTTATTCTTCTTCTTCTTCTTCTTCTTCTTCTTCTTCTTCTTCTTCTTCTTCTTCTTCTTCTTCTTCTTCCTCTTCTTCCTCTATTTCCTCTGACAAAAGAAAAAGAGATTTGCCCACGTTTGCGCCTAACCCTAAATCTAAGAAGATCAATCTTAGGAGTCAGCGTAAAAATAATAATAACGTTCCTGAAGTTACTGTTGAAACTGTATGTAATGAGCTACCTTCAATTACAGTTGATCCTATTACTTTAGAATCTCTTCCGAAACCTAGATCTATCTTTGTTTCTCGTTTAAAACCAAATACATCCTGTAATGATGTAGTGTCCCATTTAGTTTCAAATAATGTGGTACCGAATAAGGATTCCATTAAATGTTCTAAAAGCAGCAAGGATGATAGTTTTGTTGCGTCTTTTAAGATTGTTGTTCCTTCTTCTTTTTACGGATTATTATCCGATCGCAACGTTTGGCCTGTAAATACCCTCGTTAAGGAATTTAAACCTCGTGCCGCTAAAAAACCTAGTCTGAATTGTCCATCTGCACTAAAAAACTAGGCAGGCTGTCCCTCTATTACCAGAATGTACGGGGACTCCGCTCAAAAACCTCGGATTTCTGCATTAATTCACAAGCCCATTCACATGACATCTTCTCCTTGACCGAAACTTGGCTTAATTTCAATATTTTGGACACGGAACTCTTTACTCGCGAGTTCTCAGTTTATAGAAACGATCGTCATAAAAATGACGTTAAAGCTCTTGGAGGGGGTGTCCTGATAGCTGTTCGTACTCACATTGAGTCCCGAAAGATCGACTTCCCATTCCACCTCAATATTGAACTTATTTGTGTGAAAATAACATTTGGAAATAAATAATTGTTTATTGTTAACGCATACATACCGTCATACCGTCTTTGTTCGTTATATTCTGAACTATCCACGGCACTCGACCACGTATTTGACATATCTTGTTGTGACAGTACAATTCTACTTCTTGGCGATTTCAACTTGCCTCATATTAAATGGGAGCCTTCTGAGGATACATCTCACTTTATCCCCACCATCGACTCTGCACAAAAAGAGCTTACAGCAAACAAGCTGTATAAAAAACTATAAAAATCGAACTCTCGATTTAGTATTTTCTTCTGACGCTGTTAGTACTGTTGTAGACGAATCTCACAAAAGTATTACTAACATAGACAAAAATCATCCACCATTCGACATTTTTATTGACTTAGGCGGACATCTTTACGAAAACAGTAATTCGTATGACCGTTCGCATTCCTATGAGTTTCGGAAAGCAAATTTTCAGAGGCTTTCTGACGAAATTAATAATTTACCATTAAATATGAACATCTTCTCTGATATTGATGTTGCAGTTGAATCATTCAATGTTTTTATCACCATTCGACATTTTTATTGACTTAGGCGGACATCTTTACGAAAACAGTAATTCGTATGACCGTTCGCATTCCTATGAGTTTCGGAAAGCAAATTTTCAGAAGCTTTCTGAAGAAATTAATAATTTACCATTAAATATGAACATCTTCTCTGATATTGATGTTGCAGTTGAATCATTCAATGTTTTTATCAATGACTGCATGGATAGAGTTATACCTGTTAAGTCATCTAAAAATGGCACTTGTCCCACCCTTGGTATACGAGAGAGATTAAGTCGATACGAAATCGACGAAACAGAGCTTGGAAAATATATTTAAAAAGCCTCCTTCAATCAGATTTCGATCATTATTTAATTCTATTTAATGAGTTTAAAATTTTATCCTTTAACCTTTATAGGGATTATGTAAAAAAATGGAATTTTCACTAAAAAGTGATCCTAAACGTTTTTGGAAGTTTGTTAACTCGAAGAAAAAAGCGGATGGGTATCCAGCAAATTTTAGTTACTGTAATAGTAAAACTTCCGATTCCTTTGCTGTTAGCAATATGTTTGCTGACTATTTTAGTAGGTCATTCAGTGACTCTCCTCTTTTCATCGATGGTAATTAAGTTAGCTATTTAAATAGCTGTTCCCAGATTACTTTAAGTAATTTTTCTTTCGATTTGGAAACTATTTCGAAATTTGTTTCCCTATTGAAAAATGACTACTCATCTGGACCTGATGGCATTGCACCGATTGTTCTTAAGAAATGCAGCCAAGCCCTTAGTCCTTATCTTAAGTATTTGTTGAATTTATCCATTAGCACTGGGAAATTCCCTAAGCTATGGAAAAGTGCCTTTATCACGCCTGTATTTAAAAAGGGTGAACGTGATGATATCACGAATTACAGACCAATTTCTAAGCTTTCGTGTATTCCTAAGCTTTTTGAGCAAATAGTCTGCGAAAAATTAATATTTCTGTGTCGTAGTGTCATTTGTAACGAACAACATGGATTTGTAAGAAACAGGTCCCCTGTTTCAAATTTGATATGTTTTCTGCGTGCATGCTCTAGTTCCTTAGAAAATAATAATGAAGTCGATTGCATATACACCGTACGGTTTCCCACCTGTTTTTATAAAATGGATTAATTCATACCTTATGGGTAGGGATTATCGTGTCAAATTTAGAGGTTCATTTTCTGAATCTTTTTCTGCTCGGTCTGGAGTTCCTCAGGGAAGTCACTTAGGCCCTATTTGGTTCATTCTTGCTATAAATGATGTTAAAGCCTGTATAAAATCCAGCTATATTTTAATATACGCAGATGATATGAAAATTTTTAAATCTGTTAACAATCAGTATGACAGAAATCTTCTCCAAGCGGACATAGATAGTTTTGCCACTTGGTGTATTAAAAATGGGTTAACTTTGAACCCATCTAAATGTCAGCATATGACATTTTCAAGAAAACGTATTCCCTCTATTTTTCATTATTCTTTATCCGATCATATGCTTTGTCATGATGATAGTTTTAAAGATCTCGGAGTTTTCTTTGACCCCAAACTTAACTTTATTGGTCACATTAATTTTATTGTTAATAAATCAAACTCCATGCTGGGCTTTATTAAGAGGTGGTCTAAATAATTTGACGACCTCTATGTTACTCAATCTTTGTACAATTGTTTCGTCCGTCCGCATCTAGAATATTCTTGACAAGTTTGGACTCCGTACTACAATATTCACTCAATTCGAATTGAAGGTATTCAACGTAACTTTATTCGTTTTGCCCTTAGAGGTCTTCCATGGGATGATCCATACAACCTTCCCCCCTACGGTCAACGCATCAAACTTCTTCAAATGTTACCCCTATCTCAACGTAGACTGAATAATGATATAGTTTTCCTACAGCAACTTATAGCTGGTAATATAGATGCTCCTGATCTGTTGTCCTCCATTGCATTCAACTTCCGTGGTGGTGCTCACAATTTACGTAGTGTTGATCTTTTAATAAGTGGTTATCATAGGACCATTTATGGCAGGAATGAGCCAATTACTCGCATGAGTAGAATTTATAACTTAAACAATCATGTGATTGATTTGCATGTCAGTAAATTTAAACTGAAAATGTGTTTGCGTAATCATATTCTAGTGTCTTAGTGTTAGATAATTTTTATATCTTTTGTGTTTGTGTTATTAATATATGTTTGCTTTGTGTACGTATTTACTAACACCAGCACTAAATGATGAACCTGTGGTGCACTTTTGTGCTGGCAAATTTCTGCTCGTGACAGCTGCTTGTAATAAGCACTCCACGACACAGATCTGATAGTGTTTATATATAAAATTCTAAAAAAAAACATAAGGAAAAGCTACAGTCCGCTTGGGGCGAACAGTATGATACCCTATCCTTATCCCTATGTGCCCCAAAGAAAAAATTCATAAGGAAGATGATAGATAGCATTTTATTTCATTCTATGAAATTTATAGAAAAAAAAATATTAATTTTGAAAAAACGCCCCCAAAAAGTGGGCGTGGCAAAAAACTTTATATGACAAATTTATAAAGGTAGGCAGTACCTACATATCTTGTGAAGGTTTTACAACTTTATCTCTCTAACTTAAGCCTTAAAACGGTTTTTTCTAAATTGTGGGCGTGGCAGTGGGCGGATTTAAAAACTTTTAACACTTTACCATTTCGGGACCCTAGGGTGTATATGCTCCAAATTTCAGCCTCCTAGCATAACTTTAAAGGCCTCAAAAGTTGATACGGACGGACGGACGGACGGACGGACGGACGGACGGACGGACATTGCTAAATAGTCTTAGGATTTGGTCCTGATCATAAATATATATACTTTTATGGGTCTACGACGAATATTAAGGGGTGTTACAAACTATGTGTCAAAATTAATATACCCTTAGGATAGGGTATAAAAACATTGGAGTAGGCAATACAAAAAAACTTCAATTGCACGATAGATCCTAACATTCTCAATGACTGTTTCATTCAGGATAATGGGACAAATTCTTATAATTTAAGTCCTAACCCAGATCTCTTCAATCATTATGAATTTGACTTTGAAACAGTTAGTGAAAATGATCTTGAGAAAATTATTTTAACTTTAAAGTCAAATGCTATTGGTAAAACAGCGGCAAACCTGCGATTTATCAAATTATAAAATTTTTTTATTTCCTTAGGTTTCTTACTTATGTCACGAATTTTTTTATGACCTCATCATACCCTCCGATAAATGAAAACTGGCAATAGTTACACATGGGGATGCCATGAGCAAAGCACTCAGCATTTTGCCATGTTTGTCATAGAATTTATTTTCAATCTGTCTGAAATTAAAACGTGTTTTAATTTGCTTATTAGTTTACCATACCGCAACGAAAATTTTACCATTTATTATACCATAAAGTACATAAAATAAACAAGAAGACACTTCATCCCAAGCTAGGTTGTAGACTTTTCCTTGTCACTCAGGTTGTTATGCCACCTTATTGATGGGGACACTCCTGTTTCGTATCTTTAACACACACATTTTGTCGTAGTGCAATATCGATTCTTTGTGGACAAACCTTAAACACTGCATAAATGGTTGCCATAATATAAATTGGCTACAAATTGCTTTTATGAAATGGAAAATGCAAGCCCTACCTGAAGTGTTATAGTACATTCATGTCATGTGATATCAATACACCGACATCGATACCGACCATAATGGCGCTTGAACTTCCCAATACCATAGTTGGTTCCCATCACATTCCGCATACAATTTGTGTCTCTTCCATATTTTTGTCTATTAAGCAATTCGCAATCATTCAATACTCAGAAAATTTGAAACTGTTATTAGATAAACAATGGCACATTCTGAATCTATTTGTTTTTTTATGTTTTTCCATTTCGTGGGAAAATTTATTGAACCAACAGAAAAAAATTATTTATAGAATGTTAAGAGAAAAACTTCCACATCCATTTATCTTAATACGCTGTGAATCTCTTATTAATTGCATTTATTCGCGCAAACATATGCATACATAAAACAAATTTACTCATTCAAACAGGACAGTGTGCAGCAGTAATCCAAGATCGTTTCTGCTAATAAATCCCATATGAAAATTTAAAAATTCCTATTCAATATTATAGCTCAATATTTTATTTGAAAGGCGTGTTTCGGAACCTAGCAGATGTATTGGGTTTAACCCTTAACTACCTACCTAGACCCCGCGGATATTGTTTTTTGGTTCAAACTATTGGAACGCATGTTTTTATTATTCACCAGTCATTCTACCTTCTTCTCTTTACGTATAACACAGCGTTGGAGCTCGTTGAGAACATATGCGCTCGATGGTGGGTATGCTATTGTTTTGCTGAAAGACTCTGGGTAGGTAGGTATGTGACTGAAATAAGAGGTAATTAGGGGTTAAGTAATTTAAAACTAAATATGAAAACAATTACGAGCAGCCGAGACACCATGAAGTATTTAAGATGCGGCGCAACAGTCTATCTACTTTTCCTTTTTTTATGGGAAATGTTACAAATTAACAACAAAAAGCCTTTCTTTGACCTTCGACCCTTTCCGGGGTACAAAAAAGATATTGCTTGAATTTTCGACCTAACTTTTCAACTCGTGCATGTTGATTTAAAGTCATCAATCCATGGAATCATTCCAATGATAGAATATATTCTACCTGTTTCTGAGACAGGAGTACATTAAATGGAATAAGTCTTATTAATTTCAGGGAATGTGACCAGAATAATAGACTTTATCTAGCGATCACAGATAATTATGTATGTTCTTTACTTTATTTTGAATGAACTTCTTTCGTCAGCTAATCCCACCTGTTAGCATCAGAACTAGTGACCCAAAAGGATTTTTTGGAGATGTGGGAAAGTCTCCGGAAGCTGTGAGATTTTATCAAAGTAAACGTCAGAGTAAAAACTTCCTAAGACTGCATCAACATTTGTTTAATACTCGTCGTCAACTACTACTAGTTTAGAATGACTTAGTCACCTATATCTCCGTGTAACGTGTAAAAACAGATGTGGTGGCTTAGGATCATCAGTGGACCGCCACAAATCGCATCCAATCCATACGCACCTTTCTTCGCGGTTTCTTGCCATTAACAGTGAAAGCGTTCGCCCAGGGTCTTGGCTACGATTTAATCGAAATTGCTGCACTTAAAAAAGGATCAAGTATATTTGTATAACTTACAATAACACACTACAGACCGATTTGTTATCATCTGGTCACTGCATCCACATTCAAGCCCATAGCTTATTGAAAATAAAATACAAGCGAGCACGAAAAATTAGTAAATAAGACGAGTTACCTTAGTTATCCCAAGGAAGGTGTCTAGACTAAACCACCTATACGAAATTATTTTAAATTCAGGCATTCAATAAAAAGTCTCAAAATGGCGCGAATGAAAGGCTAGTCCCGCCTCATACGCCTCACTCAAAAACAGTGAACCACCCTAGACCCTATACACCTAGAAAGAAAAAGAATTAAATAAATAAAAAAATAGATATTAATAGATACTTTTCCGAATTTGTCCATTGTTGTTGCTGTGTTCGTCATCCGTAACCGCCCCTTCACAAACTTAAACATAAACATAGTCGCACCTGGGCGCGTTGATGGAAAGATCTTAGATGTTCATGAATAGTTTGTAATATAGTGCGGCAGGTAGGTATGGGTAGAAGCCAAACTAAAGGTAGGCGATTGGTATGTATCTTTATCCCTCATCAATGTGAAGTGTGTATGTGTATCATTTCTGTGTATTGTGTGGGTTAAACGCCATTGCGAAAATAGGTTAAATATGTATGGGTTTAGAAAATTTCAACAAAGCCAAACACAATGTGGATATTTTTATTTATTTTTAAGCATTTTTTTTGTAAGATTTGTATGATATGTTCCTTGGTGTGTAGATATTGGATTGTGTATAAAGGTTATCAACAAACCGCCTATCATTTAAGTCCCTAATTTTTAACTCCGAAAAAATAAATAAATATTAGCCCATATGTCTAATATATATTTATTTTTTTTTAGTAAAAGATCCTACAACCTAGCTTCTCCAACAATTCCGTGTGCAATTTTTTTTATGCGAATGGAAGGGATCTTCAGTTTAATGCCGATTCCGAACGGCAATTTATTTTTAAGAAGCTTTTCATGACAGTTACTACTCTTGGATATTTGTCAGACGTTCGCATGAGGTAGGGCGCGTCGGATTTGGTACCACAGACCTCCCGCTTAGTAGTTCAAAATAAAAGATAATACTTAGATAGATGGATAATGCATGGGTCAGAATTAATTAATTTTTCGTACAACTATTGTTCCTATATTCTGAAATATTTTTTTGCAGTCAAAAGTATACTTAAAATTGTGAATCAGGTTTCAGTTAATGAAGACAACAATAGGTGAATAAATTTTCATTAAATAAATAAATCTATGCAATACATTTTATTCGCAAAACGCTTCGAATGATGCAGTAATCAATGACCTAAATAACAAAACCATGTAGAGGTGTATATGTATATACCTACTTTATGTATTTTCAAATAATATTTTCCTACATACAACACAAGACTTCCGTGTTCCATATAAAAAGTGTCCATTGAAACATTCTTTAGATTGCGCTATCAAATTCCATATATGTACATGCGTGAGGAGTAAGATGAATTGTAAATATTAAGGGAGAAAATATTCCAAAAAAGGTAGGTGTATCTCCAAAGAATATACAATTTATTTTATATTCTTTGGTATCTCTTATGTATTATTTTTTTTATTTTTATACCATCGCGTAGCAAAACACAAAACAATACGTTCTCTACGGTGGCCAGACATGGCTAATTCCTTCCCGGCTCCTCTGCCCGAGGGAGCTTACCCTCAACCCGTAAGGTTTTTAAAGGGGACAATCTTCTCATAGAAATAAAGCAGTTAAATTTTATGTTACATTTGATAACTTTTCAGTTACATTTGAGAAAATCGTTGTGTGGAAAAAATCAAATTACGCAGTTTTGTTAAACTTAGCACCAGAAAAAAAATCAGAATTATCTTTATTAGTTTTTAATTTTTGTTTGTGTAGTTATTTATTTTCGGCTGCATCTCAAGTATTGCAAGAACAAAAAAAAGACCAAAATTGTTGGAGCCATTTTAAGAAATATAAGTGATAGGTAATTTTCCCAAAAAAATGTATGGCATGTACCGTTATTTAAAGTAAAAAATGAACTCCGCGAGATGTTATCCCAAAAACTTTATATAAGTACAATTTTCGAAGCAAATCCGTCGAATTGTTTCGCCATACGCAATAACTTTCTCTTTAGTACGCTAATGTATACGAGAAAGTTAAATAAAGGATTTTAAGTGCTCAACATGTTTTAACAGAGAGAATAGTAATCTGACAGTGGACAGCTTTAAATATTTAATGGAGAAATTTGTATTTGACAAACACATCTACATTATTCTGTAATTTATCCTTTGGCTTTTGTTTGGCTTATATACCCGGCTGCACTAGCCGTGTATCCTTGAATGCAAATTAAATTGGCAATAATCATGCTGCTAGTCAATTTCATGAATCTTATAAATTAAGTTAGATACAAATCTACGCTGTCGCTGAAATTTTCATATATACGCATCTTGTTTTAGAGACTTTGATTTTTTTCTGCTTCTTCTTTCATATTTCAGAGGAATTTACGATCAAGATCATAACTTTTCTATTTCGTACAAAATTCAATCGAACGGACGATGTCGATTCGACGGTTTCCTGTCGTGTTTGGAAGTGGCCAAATTATTTGATGACATATTATTTGATTTCAAACTGCACCGTAAAGCTAGATAATTTCTTTTACCAATGCGGGCGACGAAAAGTGTATGAAAAGATGTTACTCTGTAATACTGTGGTTTTTTTAAAGATCGGCGACGATCGAGTACTTTTGGTTGGATCCAGAAATAAGAAATTTTTTTAAGTCCCTTATTGTTTTAACGAAAATCCTTTGACTCTTAAAATGTTGACTGCTTAACATTAATATTTCTCTTAAGCAAGGCTTTTCGTTTTCAAGTTAAAAAATGTTTGCAAATATGAGTTTTGACTTTTTATTTGGTTCTACGATTGTTAAAATATACCAAATAATCCTGATCATAACTTCATCGTTTAAAAAAAATTAAAAAGGTACCTACATCTTTTTTTTAATAAAGAAAGTTGGTTACTCTGTTCGAGTTTTGCATTGTGTTTTTAATTTTGCCATATGTCTAGCAACATTAGTTAATTTAATAGCTTTGTGGAATATAAAACAAGTGGTTAATTTTTATGGTGAAAAACTTTTAAATTTTCTAAAAACTATTTCCCTATCGTTGCACTACTGAAATAAGCCCAGCAATCTGATATCACTAAGCCACATATACTTGATAATGATCATGTTGTTCGAATGGGGAATATTAAGAGAATTATACACACATACAACAGATTCTCTCTGCATTCGCGAATGTGTATGGAAAAGCGCTTCCGAATTGCATTACACCAATCAGGGATTTAACCCCCCTTTTCAAGGCTCAGTATACGTGTAAGTACAAGTGTTTGTAAACGTAGTAGTCCGGTGAAGCTTTTATGGTTCTGATGAGTGATTTTCTACATTCCGGTTTCACAGTCAGTGATTGACATTAAAAACCAGTCGACGTAATTGTGGGAAAAAAGTTTTGTCACCTGTGCTAAATAGGAAACAGTAAAGAGTGTTGTCTTTGTGGAATTTAAGTTTTAAAATCGCAATGGATGAGCTAAATAAAATTGAAAAAATCTCGGATGAGCAATTAAATAGTTCATCAACATCATGCGATTCCGCCGAAAGTAAGGACAGCGTCTTTGTGAAAACCGATGCCGATGATGCCGACGCCGAGTCATTGCAACTGGAGGAATTACTAGAACACTGGGATCAGTGCAAACGGAAGAATAATTCTGCACAAAGAGAAGGTGCCGCAAGTAACCAATCTTATCGACAGGCATCAGTTGAGTTGGCTGCAGCTAATGATACTCCAGCATTGCCAAGAAGGAACTGCTCATTTGAAGAAGACAGTATCATCGATTTGGAAGATTGCAACGTAGTTGGTGGTCGTGGTATTGACTGGGTTTCCCGTGTGGACAGCCCTTAGCCAAACTTGTACGGAGGAATGCCAGTGCAAGTGTGCATTCCGGTATTGATGGTCTATAGCGTGTTGGCTATTGGCTTCCTCATTTACCTCACATTCGCTTGGCTTTCCGAATAGGAAACTATTTTCATGATTTTTATTATATACAATACACAGTGAAGGCAAGTTAAGCACATATTCTTTTTTATTAAAACTTTTGCACGATTAAATTTTTCAATATTATTATTCTGTTATATTCGCGTTGCATCACTGCTAATATGTCAATCAAGTAAAAAACACATTTTCAATAAAAATGTTGGTCTAATAGTTTTTTTTTTTTTTTTTTTGTTGTGCGGTGAATTCTTGACTTTTATCTAAAGCTGTTGAGTTGGTTCTCTGGGAATGGTGAAGGGTTTTCTACGGGCGGATGATTATGTTGTGGAACTGAAACTAATTTAGGATTCATCACGGACCAGAAAGCCTGAGCTGACTTTTGAAGAATATCTAAGACCGAATCGCTCTTATTAAAGGAATAGTTGGTTTAAGAAAGAATCTTAACCGGTTGCCAGATTATCTCGCTTAGCAACTAAGCACGTTCATCAACTCGTGGCTTAAGGTCAACTCTATTTGAATGATAGAAATATTCTCTATCTCAGTTAAAATTATCTAACATGCAATTGTACTTATCTATGCAACAAATGGACACACATCATAAAATACGACATAGTTTGCCCAAGGATGAAGGCTAAGCATTCGGAGCACACTACCCACGGAAAGAGTCAATCAGAGCAGGTTTGTTATTAGATAAGCAATAATGGTAAGCAATTTGACATTTACCCATTACTCACTTCGATTTTAGTGAATAGCGATTTATTTGTATTCAATCAGGAAAATAGATTCAGCAATTAGTTTCTGACAGCAACTTCAGGCTGAATAATGTGATGAATAGCAGTTTCAACTTAATGTGTTGTAGCTCCAATCTGCTGGAAACACATCTTTTCCACATTCAATGGCATATTCATTCGGGAAACGAAAAGTAACACGCTAATAAGCCTGATTTTTGAAAATACTTGGTACAGTTTTGTACACCAAACCGTGCTTCGGCAGACACATGATATCATGACGTCACTATGACGTCAGGATCTCATCCGGATGACCGTCTGATCGCACCTTTATACTGTGTTGACTTGTGTCCATGCTGGTTTTCTTGGTTAATAATGTTAACTGGTGCTGAAAATTCTATCCAAGCTTTTGTGCAATGCTCTTTTGCGCTGAAATCAAAATCGTATAATAGTATATTGGCTAATCTTATCGGCGGTTTTCGTGATTTTAAGCGGAAACAGAAGTTATCTAGCATAAACTCGTGTAGTGAAATGTTTGGGTTGCTTGTGTTGTTTAGGATTTTAATCTATTCTTAGTGCTGGTGGGGTGATTTTATTCAGCACTGTATAGAGCTGCACTGTATAAGCTTTTATCTTATCATTTCGTAATTAAGCGCATTGCGATGTGAAGCTGGGGCTATAAACAACTTGACATTACCAGATCAACCAGATAGGAGCTCCAAATTTGTCAGTTGAATATACAAGTCCAAGACGGCGCATTGTGCCAGGAGAGGTGATCAACGCTGGTTTCGATTTTTGCAGTTTTTTATAAAAACGGAATGATTTGGCACTAGAACCGAAAATTTTAAAATCAATGCAGTAAAACTTTACAAAATAATCGTAGTTAAATTCAGTTAAAACTAAATATGACCTAACTTCAGATCGAAGTAATTAAAAATATATATTTAAATAATGTTTTTAAATGTCTAACTTTAAATTGAGTGTGGTTAGTACTTACATTAAATGAGGTCTGGCGATAAATCAATATAATAGTAAAATTAATGTAAATTGAATATAATAAATAAAACAATACATTTTTATACCTTACAAAGGTTATATTTACATATATTTATTCCTTACAAAGGTTTTTCAATTATTATTTGATATAGGTGAAGCGGAGTACTAGTAAAAAATGTTAAATATTTGATAAGGGTGCTAGCAAAGTTTTCTCCGTCTTAATAAGCTTGACAATGTTCATCAAACAATATAGTTTATATTTGATAGCAAACAAAAAATGCATTTTCGTTTTCATTGAGTAAATCCATTATTGTAAACAATTCAAATAAGGACGAGTCCATTGAACCTTAATAATATAATTTGTTTTATACAGACTACCCTTATACGTCGCATAGTCAGAAACTTTAATGTACTTCAAAGTTATGATTTCAGTAGAAGATAATTCAGGATAATATACATAAATAAATCTCTCAATCACATTAGTTCTTCTTCCGAATAGCTAGGCTTAAAAAGTAGGTAATTCAAAAATTTAGTAGAGTATTTTTAAAACTTACCTTTTAGATTTTCGAAGAGGCACTCAAGTTGAAATTCCTTTAACAAATTGGACAATTTGTATTCATCTTCGCCAATGTCTAGCGGCTCAATAAGGACGTCTAAAATTTTCCCATTTTCATCCATAAACTGTTACACTTTGCCATTAGAATTTATTGCAAAATTGCTTGTCAGTTGTTTACTCGACTGCACGATAGAGCAAGATACGACATTGAGCAGACGCGTCTGCTTAAATTAATGCGAAAACCATGCACCTTTTAAAAGGTGTTCTACTACGTAAATTAAATACGTTTCCACTTTGATTGAAGCGCTTAAATCTCGAATGGAGGTGGAGTCTTATCAAATAAAGATCAAATTTTTTCGCAATTAAATACGTTTTTACTTTGATTAAAAAAGTTTCGTAATTAAAATAAAACGAAAAGTTCTTAACTTTCTTAACAAAATTATTCAACTTAAAAATAAATAGTTGCCTTTTTAACGTAAAGTGTTTTTATGTCTATATATTTTATGATTTCAAAAGAAGAATTCAATTTGGAAATGAATCAGATATCGATTATATTCAAAGTTGTTCCACACTTAATTGAATTTTTCATATCTGTTCATATTTAAATCAATACGTATGTTTATAAAAAAATTTTACTTAAGTACAATGATTTTAATGCAAATGCAATTTTTCTCTGAGGGCTCGAATTCTTGGTGCAGATCACTTTCTTCGCTCCATCAGGAATGAAATTTTTTCGAAAGCCACGAAGCATAATTTTAGTTATTCGGCATCGGACGAAAAGCATTTACAAATAAATAGTCGACGATGTTAGCTACAGAGGAATTCCTGCTAGAACACGGCTGGCTAGCTATTTTTTGCCGTTCTCCTCCGCGATTGAATGAATTAAGGCACATATCGGTCCTTGGCGTCGAAAATATGTGAAAGGCGATATGTTTTCAACATCCGCTTGATACTTACTTCCACAGGATGTTGATATTCGGGATCATTAAAATTGGCCATAGGATTCTCGGGGGCTTGAAGTTATTTACGATTGTTACCAGGAACAGGTTACAATTGTCTTTGACTTCAACAAAACTTGCTTCTTAAAGAGTATGGAGAAAAGGGGATCTAAAATACAATGCAATGTCCTAGGCTTCATGGTCAAGGGCCACCACAAATCCATTGATTTTCTCTCGGACAGACAGATTTGGTTTATCTTTATTTACGTCTACTCCACTTTCCTCGAACATTCGGGCAAGATGGTTGCATTTTCCTCTAATAAAGCCTTCGATAGTCCAATATCTTTTGTCAGATGGCGATTAGAAGTCCCAGTTAAGTGTTTTGGATCCTGTTAAGTATGCTGAATAATTTTTGTTAATAATCAGTCGGCTTATATTTGTAAGAACTTTAATTTTGTTTTCCCTCCAACATATTCACTAACAATAAGTCATAAAATGGAAAACTGTGCCTATTTTAAAATCATTCAAGTCTCCTAATTGCTTTATGAGGTTAGGGCAAGGCCAGAACAACGAAACAATAAGTGATCAGTAATTTTAAAAAACAATAGTTTTTTAATAGTTAATGTAGCGCCTGATCGAAGCGAAGGTGCCGCAAGTAACCAATCTTATCGACAGGCATCAGTTGAGTTGGCTGCAGCTAATGATACTCCAGCATTGCCAAGAAGGAACTGCTCATTTGAAGAAGACAGTATCATCGATTTGGAAGATTGCAACGTAGTTGGTGGTCGTGGTATTGACTGGGTTTCCCGTGTGGACAGCCCTCAGCCAAACTTGTACGGAGGAATGCCAGTGCAAATGTGCATTCCGGTATTGATGGTCTATAGCGTGTTGGCTTTTGGCACTCTCATTTACCTCACATTCGCTTGGCTTTCCGAATAGGAAACTATTTTCATGATTTTTATTATATACAATACACAGTGAAGGCAAGTTAAGCACATATTCTTTTTTATTAAAACTTTTGCACGATTAAATTTTTCAATATTATTATTCTGTTATATTCGCGTTGCATCACTGCTAATATGTCAATCAAGTAAAAAACACATTTTCAATAAAAATGTTGGTCTAATAGTTTTTGTTTTTTTGT
Organism: Ferdinandea cuprea; assembly: GCA_963576555.1. Taxonomy (NCBI): domain Eukaryota; kingdom Metazoa; phylum Arthropoda; class Insecta; order Diptera; family Syrphidae; genus Ferdinandea; species Ferdinandea cuprea. The sequence continues at coordinate 30,337,177 of OY754962.1, forward strand.
TTTTGTTGTGCGGTGAATTCTTGACTTTTATCTAAAGCTGTTGAGTTGGTTCTCTGGGAATGGTGAAGGGTTTTCTACGGGCGGATGATTATGTTGTGGAACTGAAACTAATTTAGGATTCATCACGGACCAGAAAGCCTGAGCTGACTTTTGAAGAATATCTAAGACCGAATCGCTCTTATTAAAGGAATAGTTGGTTTAAGAAAGAATCTTAACCGGTTGCCAGATTATCTCGCTTAGCAACTAAGCACGTTCATCAACTCGTGGCTTAAGGTCAACTCTATTTGAATGATAGAAATATTCTCTATCTCAGTTAAAATTATCTAACATGCAATTGTACTTATCTATGCAACAAATGGACACACATCATAAAATACGACATAGTTTGCCCAAGGATGAAGGCTAAGCATTCGGAGCACACTACCCACGGAAAGAGTCAATCAGAGCAGGTTTGTTATTAGATAAGCAATAATGGTAAGCAATTTGACATTTACCCATTACTCACTTCGATTTTAGTGAATAGCGATTTATTTGTATTCAATCAGGAAAATAGATTCAGCAATTAGTTTCTGACAGCAACTTCAGGCTGAATAATGTGATGAATAGCAGTTTCAACTTAATGTGTTGTAGCTCCAATCTGCTGGAAACACATCTTTTCCACATTAATTAAAATAAAACGAAAAGTTCTTAACTTTCTTAACAAAATTATTCAACTTAAAAATAAATAGTTGCCTTTTTAACGTAAAGTGTTTTTATGTCTATATATTTTATGATTTCAAAAGAAGAATTCAATTTGGAAATGAATCAGATATCGATTATATTCAAAGTTGTTCCACACTTAATTGAATTTTTCATATCTGTTCATATTTAAATCAATACGTATGTTTATAAAAAAAATTTACTTAAGTACAATGATTTTAATGCAAATGCAATTTTTCTCTGAGGGCTCGAATTCTTGGTGCAGATCACTTTCTTCGCTCCATCAGGAATGAAATTTTTTCGAAAGCCACGAAGCATAATTTTAGTTATTCGGCATCGGACGAAAAGCATTTACAAATAAATACTCGACGATGTTAGCTACAAAGGAATTCCTGCTAGAACACGGCTGGCTAGCTATTTTTTGCCGTTCTCCTTCGCGATTGAATGAATTAAGGCACATATCGGTCCTTGGCGTCGAAAATATGTGAAAGGCGATATGTTTTCAACATCCGCTTGATACTTCCACAGGATGTTGATATTCGGGGATCATTAAAATTGGCCACAGGATTCTCGGGGGCTTGTAGTTATTTACGATTGTTACCAGGAACAGGTTACAATTGTCTTTGACTTTAACAAAACTTGCTTCTTAAAGAGTATGGAGAAAAGGGGATCTAAAATACAAGGTCAAGGGCCACCACAAATCCATTGATTTTCTCTCGGACAGACAGATTTGGTTTATCTTTATTTACGTCTACTCCACTTTCCTTGAACATTCGGGCAAGATGGTTGCATTTTCCTCTAATAAAGCCTTCGATAGTCCAATATCTTTTGTCAGATGGCGATTAGAAGTCCCAGTTAAGTGTTTTGGATCCTGTTAAGTATGCTGAATAATTTTTGTTAATAATCGGTCGGCTTATATTTGTAAGAACTTTAATTTTGTTTTCCCTCCAACATATTCACTAACAATAAGTCATAAAATGGAAAACTGTGCCTATTTTAAAATCATTCAAGTCTCCTAATTGCTTTATGAGGTTAGGGCAAGGCCAGAACAACGAAACAATAAGTGATCAGTAATTTTAAAAAACAATAGTTTTTTAATAGTTAATGTAGCGCCTGATCGAAGCGAAGGTGCCGCAAGTAACCAATCTTATCGACAGGCATCAGTTGAGTTGGCTGCAGCTAATGATACTCCAGCATTGCCAAGAAGGAACTGCTCATTTGAAGAAGACAGTATCATCGATTTGGAAGATTGCAACGTAGTTGGTGGTCGTGGTATTGACTGGGTTTCCCGTGTGGACAGCCCTCAGCCAAACTTGTACGGAGGAATGCCAGTGCAAATGTGCATTCCGGTATTGATGGTCTATAGCGTGTTGGCTATTGGCACTCTCATTTACCTCACATTCGCTTGGCTTTCCGAATAGGAAACTATTTTCATGATTTTTATTATATACAATACACAGTGAAGGCAAGTTAAGCACATATTCTTTTTTATTAAAACTTTTGCACGATTAAATTTTTCAATATTATTATTCTGTTATATTCGCGTTGCATCACTGCTAATATGTCAATCAAGTAAAAAACACATTTTCAATAAAAATGTTGGTCTAATAGTTTTTGTTTTTTTGTTTTTGTTGTGCGGTGAATTCTTGACTTTTATCTAAAGCTGTTGAGTTGGTTCTCTGGGAATGGTGAAGGGTTTTCTACGGGCGGATGATTATGTTGTGGAACTGAAACTAATTTAGGATTCATCACGGACCAGAAAGCCTGAGCTGACTTTTGAAGAATATCTAAGACCGAATCGCTCTTATTAAAGGAATAGTTGGTTTAAGAAAGAATCTTAACCGGTTGCCAGATTATCTCGCTTAGCAACTAAGCACGTTCATCAACTCGTGGCTTAAGGTCAACTCTATTTGAATGATAGAAATATTCTCTATCTCAGTTAAAATTATCTAACATGCAATTGTACTTATCTATGCAACAAATGGACACACATCATAAAATACGACATAGTTTGCCCAAGGATGAAGGCTAAGCATTCGGAGCACACTACCCACGGAAAGAGTCAATCAGAGCAGGTTTGTTATTAGATAAGCAATAATGGTAAGCAATTTGACATTTACCCATTACTCACTTCGATTTTAGTGAATAGCGATTTATTTGTATTCAATCAGGAAAATAGATTCAGCAATTAGTTTCTGACAGCAACTTCAGGCTGAATAATGTGATGAATAGCAGTTTCAACTTAATGTGTTGTAGCTCCAATCTGCTGGAAACACATCTTTTCCACATTAATTAAAATAAAACGAAAAGTTCTTAACTTTCTTAACAAAATTATTCAACTTAAAAATAAATAGTTGCCTTTTTAACGTAAAGTGTTTTTATGTCTATATATTTTATGATTTCAAAAGAAGAATTCAATTTGGAAATGAATCAGATATCGATTATATTCAAAGTTGTTCCACACTTAATTGAATTTTTCATATCTGTTCATATTTAAATCAATACGTATGTTTATAAAAAAAATTTACTTAAGTACAATGATTTTAATGCAAATGCAATTTTTCTCTGAGGGCTCGAATTCTTGGTGCAGATCACTTTCTTCGCTCCATCAGGAATGAAATTTTTTCGAAAGCCACGAAGCATAATTTTAGTTATTCGGCATCGGACGAAAAGCATTTACAAATAAATACTCGACGATGTTAGCTACAAAGGAATTCCTGCTAGAACACGGCTGGCTAGCTATTTTTTGCCGTTCTCCTTCGCGATTGAATGAATTAAGGCACATATCGGTCCTTGGCGTCGAAAATATGTGAAAGGCGATATGTTTTCAACATCCGCTTGATACTTCCACAGGATGTTGATATTCGGGGATCATTAAAATTGGCCACAGGATTCTCGGGGGCTTGTAGTTATTTACGATTGTTACCAGGAACAGGTTACAATTGTCTTTGACTTTAACAAAACTTGCTTCTTAAAGAGTATGGAGAAAAGGGGATCTAAAATACAATGCAATGTCCTAGGCTTCATGGTCAAGGGCCACCACAAATCCATTGATTTTCTCTCGGACAGACAGATTTGGTTTATCTTTATTTACGTCTACTCCACTTTCCTCGAACATTCGGGCAAGATGGTTGCATTTTCCTCTAATAAAGCCTTCGATAGTCCAATATCTTTTGTCAGATGGCGATTAGAAGTCCCAGTTAAGTGTTTTGGATCCTGTTAAGTATGCTGAATAATTTTTGTTAATAATCAGTCGGCTTATATTTGTAAGAACTTTAATTTTGTTTTCCCTCCAACATATTCACTAACAATAAGTCATAAAATGGAAAACTGTGCCTATTTTAAAATCATTCAAGTCTCCTAATTGCTTTATGAGGTTAGGGCAAGGCCAGAACAACGAAACAACAAGTGATCAGTAATTTTAAAAAACAATAGTTTTTTAATAGTTAATGTAGCGCCTGATCGATTTTTTTTTATATTTAAAAATGAACAAAATGGCGGCCCAGACTTTACTTTCGAATTTAAAAAAAAAGCAACAGTAAATTGTTTATACGAAATCGAAGTTTTGAAAAATAAAAATACTTCAATCAGGCACCAATTTAATATATTTTAACAAAAGTTTTAAAAAACCGCTCGGTGGATTTGAATGACAGTGGTCACGGATGCGTCTCGATCATCAGAGAGCCCGGCATTCATTGTTTAGTAGCTGAAAAAGTATTCGTCCTATTCTCTTGAAATTTTCAGAGTATATTTTCATTATTGTGAGAAAATGCAAAAAAAAAATTTGAAAATTCTGACTGCCACTAACTCCTTAATTATAGATCAGGACGACCACCAAAAGGTTGCCTCCTCCACTGAATCCTCTTCCATACCTTTCCACAATATACATCCATATTTACCGTCATGAGCATCGCCAATACCTTACCACGCTCATACCAATTCAATGGGGTAGAGTGTTGAATCAACTTAGATAATTATCTACCTGAACCGTTGATTGAAGTTTCTTACCTAAAACTGGGACGTTTATTTATGAATTTACCTACAGGTATTCAGATAACCATAGCTACTCCCTAATTTAAGGTCAATTTGCATGGTTTTTCTTGTCTGCGATTTTCGCTGGGAGTGACCCAATACTGAGGCCGTACCAATAACAAATTTAGTGTTTCCATTTCTGGAACTTATTATTTTACATAGCAGTGTAAGGGATTTTAAACCCTACACATAATTTTGCCTACAACATACCTACAGGTACCTAGACTTTTGGGCCTAAAAGTGCTTTTCCGATGTAGAATAATAGATAATACCTAGTAGAAGATAATTTGTAATCAAATGAATGACTACACATTTTTTTAGCACAGTACTTCTATATTTGGGGACTGTTCAGTAAAAATAAGCTCTTCTATTAAATAATGTTATAGAAATTGGTTAATAGTTTATTATTTTTTAATATATTTAATTCTGGTTATTTCTCAAAGCAGCTTATTAAATTTAACTTCACTATCAGATCTGTTACGTGGAGTGCAAAAAGTGCACCCACAGGCTCATAACTTAGTTCAGGTGTTTGTACATTTATCTATACAAATATTGAATTTGTTGCACATAATCTGCTTTCTGTATTCAATGCGGAAAGTGTTAACATTCTACAACTGACATTGGCTTTATATCTCACAGTACTTGCCTTAAGAGTAATAAATTGAAACCTATATTTTTAATAAATGTAGGTATTAGGTAAGTGCATAAATAGTTCACCCCCAATTTGTGTACACAAAATTAATGATCTCTTGGTATATATGCGAAAAATTTAAGTGACCTAAATGAGTTCGCCTCTGCATTTAATTCTGAAAAAATATCGTCTAACATTCTGACTAATAAATTAATTTCAATTCGTAACATTCGTTTAATCACTCATTGGTTATTTAAATGCAGGTTTTAATATTTATTTAAAAAAAGGTTTACATGGTTGTTTTTATGTATTTCATTTATTGAAAAATATCGATTTGCACCAGTACTCGTTCACCAAAATTCCGTAACCCGCCCTTCGTACCAGTTACCGGCCACCCCACATTTTCTTAAAAAAATAGATCTAAACCATTGATGATAAAACACGGACGCTATTTAATAATATTGTGGTTAATCTGATATATTACACATTGGTTTATTTTCCTTTATAAACAGGAAGTCTCTTTTGAACAACGCCAATAAAATTAATATCTTTGAAGTAATTTTTCAATCAATTTTATTGTATGGATGCCAAGTTTGGGGAACCTTAAAAAAGTGTCACACACAAAAATTACAAGTTTCGCAAAATAAGATTCTTAAGATGATGCTTAATCTTCCGCCGTGTCACTCAACCACAGATCTTCACATCAGAACAAATTTTGATCTAATTTAAGATGGAATTACAAAACTATCCACAAAGTTTTTACTAAATTGTGAAATTTCCGAGAATCCACTCATTAATCAATTAAATGTTTAACCATGTTTTCTTCCGGTCATATTTTATTTATTATTTAATATTTTTTGTTATATCAAATGTTATTTACTAACAACATATGTACCTACAGTTTACTATATATTTTCTGTTGTTTAATATTATTTATTATTTATTATTTATTATTTATTATTTATTATTTATTATTTATTATTTATTATTTATTATTTATTATTTATTATTTATTATTTATTATTTATTATTTATTATTTATTATTTATTATTTATTATTTATTATTTATTATTTATTATTTATTATTTATTATTTATTATTTATTATTTATTATTTATTATTTATTATTTATTATTTATTATTTATTATTTATTATTTATTATTTATTATTTATTATTTATTATTTATTATTTATTATTTATTATTTATTATTTATTATTTATTATTTATTATTTATTATTTATTATTTATTATTTATTATTTATTATTTATTATTTATTATTTATTATTTATTATTTATTATTTATTATTTATTATTTATTATTTATTATTTATTATTTATTATTTATTATTTATTATTTATTATTTATTATTTATTATTTATTATTTATTATTTATTATTTATTATTTATTATTTATTATTTATTATTTATTATCACAACATACCTGACTAATTTAAGATTTTTTGTGGTTTATATATTGGAGGTATATTTCGTTCAAAGTTAATAATTTTGATTTGCCCAATATTTTGTTAAAATTTTTTAAAATAATTGTTCAGTAGAAAGGTGTAATATGTATATCAAATCTCTGTATGTAAACTGCGCGGTGGCTCACTAAATGAAATTTAAAATACAAAATAAAGTTACTACTACTACTTAAAATATTTACATATAGAAGGAAACTCAACGATTTCGTCACATTTTATGATTAATAAAAACATTCTAATAACATTATATATAAAAAAGTATGCATCCCCAACAAATAACGCTGATACTTAAGATTTAAATTTAACGAACTTTTGACAAATATTACCAACGCCTTTCATAGGCCTTTTATTTTGTTTTTAAGCATGTAATGGAATGTGGCAAAATTAATACTAGTGACCGGCTTGGTATTGGTATACTTAACAAGCAAGATTGATGTTGGATTATTGAAGTTAAGTTAAGATGAAAATCTTGGGGTGCTTAAGTCGCTAAAGCCCAATTCCATTGATGGGTCTAATGTCATCCCACCAATTATTATTTTTAACTGCTGCTGATGTAATTCGCTTTGTTGTGCCTTGATGTTCCTTGTTACTATCTAACTTCAACCCGTCCCTTTCTGACGTTAATTTCCTTAAACGAAGTCTTGAATTCTTGTTGCCATCCATAAGTCTGTCTCAAAAAATACTATCGAAAACTGCAGGAGAATTTGTAAGTTATTATTGCATTCCAAAATTATATTATATTTCACTGGAGTTCTTATGAGGACTCCAGCATGGTTTCAGATCTGGTCGGTATACTGCTTCAAACTTGGCAGCGCGATTGAGAATAACTGCCAGGTTGATTCTGTTAATCCCATAGCCTTACTGAAAAAGCTTGAACTTTTTTGTTGTCATTCGAAGACTCTAAGTTGGATATGTTTATTGTTTGTTTGTTTGTTTATTATTATTAGTTATCTCTGTACATTTGAGAATATAAAAACTCCTATAGTATACATACAGGTGAGGCAATGGATTCGATTGACTTGAATTAAAATTAATTACGAATATAAAATTTGACAAAATCATTTAAAAATTAACAAAATCATGATAGGTATATAATAAAATTTTTAAAAACTAAAATTGAAATAACTTTATTGTTTCCATTATTATTCTGTCACTGGCTATATAGCTCGGTTGTAAGACCGATACTAATATACGGGACGATTGTCTGGTGGCCTAAGAGAAAGCGATAATTGCTACAAACTAAGGAAGGTCCGAAGGTCAGCTTGCTTATGCATAAGTGGAACACTTCGCATCACAATCTCAATAAAAAAACAGATGTGCAGGAGAAAACCATTAGCAAACTGGGAGCGCCTTAATTCAGAAACGCTGTGAACAAAATATGTTCTCATTGCGAAGAAGCCTACGTGGAGGAGAAAACCATCGCACCCATACTGCAAAAAAAGCATATAAATGCGAAACAAGGCGCCACAGGTAGATGTGCAAGAAGCAACACAATTGTACCGGCGCCTGCTTAGCTGGCTAATCTAATTTAAGATAAATACCTAATGGAAAAAACTGAATACGCAACAGTCTACACTGAATCTGTTCAGTAAATATGTACATACGTAAAATACATATAATGAAGAAAGGACACAAAAAAGGAGGTAATTCAGTAATTTTCTCACAGACTTAAATAAATGTAGTACAATAAAAGATTTTCACGGGTTCCAATTTTCCACCATTGTCTATGGCTTTTTTTTTCTCTAGTTCATTTGTAGTTTTGCTTTTATTTCTGTTTATTTTTTTTTTGTTTATCCATAAGTGGTCTTGTCACTGGTCCAGTCCTCTCAGCGAGAGGATCAGAGTTAGAAGCCCAGGCCTAAGCGATTGCCGTCTGGAAAATGATGAAACGAAATCTCACGTCATGTGTGACTGCCCCGGTTTTGCCAGAACCATAATGGCTACGCCCGGCAAACACTTTCTGTACGAAGAAGATTTAAATAAAATCGACCTAGCTGACCTTCTTCACTTCGCCAAAACCAGTGGGCGTTATGTATCTAGAATTCGATGTGTACTATTTGTTCTGTAGTCATTTTGGGCAGCCATCTGGAGTACAATGGATCTAGGTGTCTGCTATCCTTGGATGACTCCTTTCCAAATATAATACAATACAATAGACTACTCAGCTGCTCCGGGCTTGTTATAACAATGAAAGACCACATGTCCGAGAATGTATAGAGGCTGCGGCAATAAAGAGCTACACGAGGACACCCCTCACTATATCTGCCACTACCCGGGGCTCTATCACCTGAGGAGCAGAACACTTAGAAGCTTCTGCTTCCAAGGTATTGAAGAATTGTCAGATGTTTAACTCTCTAATCTTTGCAGGTTTCTGGAGACATCAAGATGGCTTGATACAGTTGAGTTACCACGAGTGGAGGGAATGAATCACTAGGAAGGCTACAACACCGGCTTTCCCCACTGAAGGATATCACAATGGGTCCAAAAGGATCTAAGCGTGGCAAGGAGGAGACTGATCTCCCTAGCCGGCCCGAATAACCTAAAATAACGTAGGGGTCATCAAATTCTTTGTACCAACTCTTTATAAAGCCTAGCATAGAATTTGACTTATTCACAATGAAATTGATATGTCTTATGAAGGTGAGTAGCTACAGTAGCACTCTTTTTTCTTTTCCAACCCGATCATTCTGGGAAGTGGATGCATTCTTTGTGGACATAGAACATTTTTATAATGATGGATGGGATGGGGTGTGGTATTTTCTCTGCCAGACTAAATCGTAGTTTCCCCTTCCGTTTTCCTGATCATTGTAGCGTGTTCTAACCGGATCTAATGGCGATTAAAGAAATCTTATGGTCTATTGGCTAAAGAGGAACGTGATATCCTTGAAGGTTATCACCATTATCTCGGTCAGTCAAGCGGAAATCGAGTCGTTGGAATCAGTCTCTGTAAACTTTATAGTAGCCCTAAATTGTCGATCGTCTCTTTAGGAAGTGTCGGAGCAGGATGAATTCGCCAAATTCGAAATCAAGTCACTTCTCTCGCCTGATAAAGGAATGATTGGTATATCATTCGCTACTTGCAGATTATAGTTTAGGGTGGCTGCTATGGAGGAAACAAACATTATGTGGGCAAGTGGTATCACTTGTCTAGCGACGGGTTTGGCTGAAGTGAGCTGAATTTGAAATGTTCTTAAAATGTTATCTCTCTAAGAAGACGAACATTAGCAGTACTATAGGTGTCATCAATGGACACTGTCTTATAGGCAAGCATTCTCGGTGCATTCTCGAACGACTTTTGCAGAAGTTGTACGGACGAATAGCAGATTTTCTCCTCTAAATCGGCGCTTTAATGATATTTTGTTTGATATTCTTCATCATCAAATTGGGCATAACTGAGCTGACTTTCAGTTTCAAATTTGGTGGAAATTCAATTAGGCCGGTGACTAAGTCGACTGCAATCACGGCATTGCCCAGGTTATTTCCTAAATTAAACCAACGTCTTCAGGCAAGCGTTCAATTCATCTGCCGGAGTTGACTTTGCGCATATGAATTGCACACGCAGCATCTGACGAAAATCATTGCTCCACCGTAACCTCGTTTATCATTCGTAGATCATCCAACGTGCGATTCAGGGCTTCCAATATGCTTTTGTTAGCCATCCCACTTCCCTGAAGATAATCTTACATTTCTGCAATACCTTCGCCATCGCTGAATTGAAATGTTGCATGTAGGTTCATCCAATTGCAATTTAACGCTGTCCCAGATTCGTTTTAGTCATATTCGTCATATTTCGAAATGTTAAAACCGATTTTATTGGGATAATAGAAAAAACAATGTGGTCTTACGTCTCAAATTTATATGGCAAAGCGACATATTTCGTAAGCCATACCCTAAAATATGGTATTGTGTCATATTTCTCCGCTCGCGTGTAATTCAGGCGTCACTATGGTAAGAATTCTAAGGAATCTCTAAGCGTTTATCCAGCGAGCCCATGAAGTAATTTTTCTTACTTAAACGAGTAAAATTAAACACCTTCGTTTGTGACTGCAATGCCAGCTAAAAAATTTAGCTTAATTATTTAGTAATAGATAATAACTTTGATGCTTCTGATCCTAATGAACTCAACTTAAATTTTGTATTGTCCATAACAATCCAAAAACAGTTCACAGTGGTAAGCCATCTTCCTCCACTCGGTACCCCAGTTCCTGCATCGCAGCAGCCTACACATTTAAAATGCATTACCAAATTATTCGTTAAAAAGTTTCTTCGAGCGCGAGCTATTGCCTCGCATTCACACAGTATATGTGTTATGCGCTCAGCACCATGCAGGTCTCCGCAGTATGCCGATATCAGTATCCGATCATTGCGTGTTTCCGCAGGAGACAGTGCCCTTTAAGAATTCTTGTTAATGTTTTAAGCTTATCCCTGCTGAATTTTATTGACTACATAGAATTTTTTCTATTGAGGGGCCATAGAGCCCTGTGATGTCCTGTATCCCTAAGACATGTCCATTCTCAATAGTGCCCCATATTATGCAGAGGGGAAGTTTGACGTCTGCAATCTTATTATTAACGAGTAGACCTCCTTTTCTTGCAAGCTCATCCGCCTGCTCATTTCGTTCAAAACCAGTGTACTGGTGCCCAGCACAGTCTCACTCATAAGTCGTATCGCACTGTTGTCAGCAGTTTTTTTGATCTATAAATCAAGCGGTGTTAGGTGCAGAAGGGTGTCTAGAGCTTCCGTTTGGGTGGTGCACCCGCAATGGCTATACTGGCCGTTCTCTGAAACCCCGTGCTTATTTTCCATAGAAAGTTTTCTTTTTTGTTGCTTTCCACCATACTTGTTGCAACTCTGTTACTCTAACTAAATAAACGAAATGGTGATGCTGAAAAATTTCAAAAAGTGACTTAAAATGGGGCCTGATGTAAAAACTGGGCGTCCACATATAACTTATTAATAAAACTTAAAAAAAAAAACAGAATTCAATTAACAACTTCGCGCAACAAACAGTACTTTAAAAATGGAAAGCCATTCGTAACTTTTTCGACGATAATCGCAGAGGCGATAGTAGCCCCGTTTTTGTTTTGAATTTGCTTTACGTAACTCGATCGTTACGTAATTTTACTATTGGTCCGAAATTCTCAAACAGTAAATTAAATTAAATACGTTTATTTTAGTGCCGGCGGATTCACACTTGACGATATGATCTGACAAAAATCGACTTACGGAATGAGTAACCTGCGGGTGTGTTTGTAAACTCTAAATTAAAACAGCAGTCCGTATGCCCATCTAATGGATATATGACTATACACGAATTCGTACATTACCAGTTTTTGCGGCGTATGGCAGATAGCTTCAACCAATTAATTTAATGTTTTGTTTTAAATATTGCAGAGATGGAAAGGATAGGATTATGAATGATTATTAAGTTTGGTGAATAAGATTTTGAGATGAATTTTTGGAGTTTCACTGGAATGCATAGATGTATTTATTATGTATGTATATTTAGCGGGAACCAGCAACTGGTGAAAGGATATTTTGTTAAAATATTGTTTAAAGTACTTACTCAGTGGCCATTTTAAAGCTCAAAGGACCTCTTTGATTTAAAAGACCTTTTTTAAGTTTAAAATGGATTCTCGCTTAAACATTTCCTGAGGAGCCCTTTTTAAGGCTTCAAGGACCTTTGTAAAGATTCCAAGAACCTCTCGGTAAAAAATCATAGAAACAGCAAATAGGACATTTTCCGAATAAGTTTTTTTGTTAAGGCCCCAAGGACCTTTTTTAATGTTCCAAGGACCTCCCTGCGGAAATTGATTGCAACATAGCGCATTCAATTCTACTCGTTAAACCCTTTCACATGATGCACATGCCGTGAAGAAAAAGCTATTTTGACTGATAATGACGTCATGTAGCCCATTCGATTGTACTCGTCAAACTATTTTATTTGATGACCATATCATGGGGCCGTGTTTTAAGGGCACTATTATGTATGTTTGTATTTCCATAAGCCATAATTTAATGTATACAGTCAATGTGACTGTAAATTGGCTTTTATTTGAAAAATACTTGAAAGAGGTACTTGAAAATGGTGGTTTTCAATTAAATACATTTTACTTTAATTTTTTAAGTACAATCACCAGTAAATGGTACTGGACTTGCACTCGTACTCTTAAGTTTACAGCTCTGGCAGACATTCGAAGCGATCGACGCACGGTCCAAAACTCAGCAGATCTTAATATCTGCTAGGAATGAATATAAGTGACTTAAAATCCTTAACCGACCTTGTCAACGGTTTCAGGCCTCTCAACGATAACTTCAAAATCGTCTGGAAAATCTCTGTCCTTGGGAGACACTTCCTCCATGAAGATTATTCCAATTATAAGAGATCACTGGTAGGTTTAGTAATATAATTTCCGATGTGAATTAACAGTTTTGTTGTAAATTTAAGCAGCCTTTTCTGAAACGCAATGGATAACCTCTCCATAAAAACAATCAATACAATACAATAGCACTAACTTCTGCAGAAAAACAAAAACTACACAACTTCAAAACACAATCGAAAAAAAACAACAACCATTCGGTGCGTTATATACTGTATTTAATTTTTAAATATTATATTACAATTTTGGTATATTTCGCATTCTATTTATAATAAATTTTTGACTGCTTCGCGATGTTGCTATTTTAACTTTTTGGAATAGTTTATGTAATATTTTTATTTTATATATCCTACTAGGATTGCTTTAACAAATAGTTCAAAGCTAAACCAATCCACATGACGATGGCGATGACAAAAACTACAACAGCACCAGTGGTTGACCATTTTGGCTCTTCCGACGGCTCATCTATGGCTGAGTTCCTTGACGGCGATGTATCACTGTCAACAGGTCCTGCTTCGTTATCCACATCCTATGCAATGACTTGTATTGGGTCAACATCCTCCCCTAGCTTTTCAATTTTCTTCAGCATCATCTGGATCTGCGAATAAACGAAAAATAAAAAACCCGAACACTTAAATTCCTAGAAAGCCACATTCATACCTAAAATTGCATGTTATTCGATTGACTGTTTGCAGCCGACGATATGATACTGTTGCAAACGTTGAGCTTTATATCGAGTGTTTTAGCTTATTCATCACACTTCAACAGCTGTTTGAGGTCAAGTGCAGCCAAGTTTGATTCTATATGGAGGCCAAAATTAGCATGACAAGGTCACTATTGATTAATTAATATTGATTAATATACATTTGTTTATTGATTTTGCTATTGCTTCTCAAAGAAAGTCATTGTTTTTCTGTTGAGGAACTTTACTAATTTCAAAGGCTTATCATTATTTTGAACTGACTGTGAAGTCATTCGGTTGAGTATTCAAACGAAACGAAACGCCCGGGAAAGCACGATGAGCATGAATTAAAAATTAGAATTAAAGCGGCTATCAGCTCTCACCAAAATGAGAATGTATTCACAAGATCTGAACAAACGATGTATTGTGCCGGCCTAGACTTTGATTGTCACTTATCTCGCCATATAACATTCCTGAATGAATGTCATATGGCTGAATAAATGCCCCGGATACAGGGCCTTATAGCTTGAGCCGGTGGGGCACCGGGGCAAAACCAAATATGGGTCCGTATTTCAGAGAATTAAAAGTTGTTGCGAAATTAACAAATAGTTGTTGATACATTTTAAGACTTACATTTTTATTTTAAAATTGTTTTGTTATGGGGGACATTATTAGCATGACAAGATCACTGTTTATTAATTAATATTGATTAATATACATTTCTTTATTGATTTTGCTATTGCTTCTCAAAGCAAGTCATTGTTTTTCCGTTGAGGAACTTTAATAATTTCAAAGGCTTATCATTATTTTTAACTGATTGTGAAGTCATTCGGTTGGGTATTCAAACGAAACGAAACGCCAGGGAAAGCACGACGAGCACGAATTAAAAATCTAACAACAATATAATTCATAATAGATTTACTTCGAAGTGTAAGAAAAAAAATTTAAAACTTAATTCAAACACTATACATTCTCAACAATTTTGAATTGATTCAAATTAGCTTCGCAGATTGGACCCATTAAACCCGCACATTTTTGCCGAGAACTTAAATCATCCGCAGAGAGTGACAGTTGGCGCAGACTGTGGATTGGTGGCATCATTGGACCATTTTTCTACGAAAATGAGTTTGGGAACAACGTTTCAGTCAACGGTGCGCGTTACAGAACCATGTAAACCGACTTTTTTTTTTTTACTGAAATTGAAAACATGCATTTTGACGTCCTCGGAGCTGAGCGAACCTAACTTTCCAAAGGAGATCTTCGCGGCCCAATGCACCCTACAGCCAATGTGAACCCTAGGTCTCTACCCCAGTCTTCAGTTTAGCGCAAACATTTTTAAAAAATTCGTATGAGCATAAGAAAATTCAAAAAACATGTTGTTTGTTTTTATCTAGTTTGAACATAAAATATCTTCAGGTGGTGACAATTTAAGTCAAAAATTTACTTTAAAATACTTCTATAAAAAAACTCCAGAAACATACTGTTTTTTTTTATCTTGCTTAAACATAAATTATCTTCAGGTGGTGCCAATTTAAGTCAAAAATTTACTTTAAAATACTTAGTACAGTGCGACCTCAATAAAAGCAACATCTTAAATGTTACCATAGTTGACTAGATAATAGAAACTATTGCTGTATGAACTCTTATTGCATTGGCTATTTGTATATTTTCCTTCCCCGAGTAACTCTGCACAACTTACGAGAGTCAGCTGTGGAAAAGAATTCTTCGTTCAGAAAGATGCAATCAAAAATTTCTCAATTTTTTGAAAAACAAATATAAATTGATTTTTTTTACTATTTGTAATATGAATAAGATTATCAGTTTTGGTCTCTTTACCAGTGCATCAATGAGACGTTTTTATACCCTATCCTAAGGGTATATTAATTCTGACACATAGTTTGTAACACCCCTTAATATTCGCCGTAGACCCATAAAAGTGTATATATTTATGATCAGGACCAAATCCTAAGACTATCTAGCAATGTCCGTGGACCACATATTCCATAGGGCTCCGAAATGGTTAAGTGTAAACATTTTTTGAATACACCCACTGCCACGCCTACAAAAAAACCGTTTAAAAACTAAAGTTAGAGAGATAGAGTGTTACAACCATTACAAGATATGTGGGCACTGCCCTCCTTTAAAAGTTTGTCATATAAAGTTTTTTGACACGCCTACTTTTTGTGGTCGTTTTTTTACTAAAATGCTGTTTTCTTTGAAACCAGAGCATAGGTCAATCAACTTTCGCTGCACTCCGGTATCGCGCCGCACACTTTTTTCCTGGAAACCTCCAGCCAACGAGAAACACCGACTCAGCGTCTGCGTCTGCGCTTGCAATCGTTTACTTATTATTATAAATAGATGTAATCAATAGAATAAGTTTGAGTCTGAAATAAAGAGTTTAAAAGAACGGTCATAAGACCGTAAAAAAAAACAATTTTTTTTATTAAACACACGCGTAAGAATTTGTAATTTGTATCAGCGCGATTAACACGTCCAGTCTAGTCGTCCGGCAAAACATTAACTTTCGTGTATATTATTGACCACCCCAAACGCTGAAACCACAAAATAAATGCACATACACCACTTGTTGCCAAATTATCAAACTTCAAATTTATTGAGTGCGAAGTGTTTACTTATAAAATAGTTTTGTAAATCCATATTAAATAGACATTTGATATTTCTTGTGTTTCTCTCTCGCTATATTCCGCTGCAATAAATAAACATGTCGAATGCTCAAACTCAGAGTAATAAGAGATTAAAACCGTGTACCCCATGCCTGACCCCGACCTCTAGTCGTAGTCCACGAATCTTAACTGTGGCACTATTGGAAGAGCGCCTAGAAAAATTTTACGGCAAGTTAAGTTCCGATATAAATGGTATACGAAACGATCTCTCAGCTAAAATGGACACACTGGAGCGAACATGGAACGAAAGGTTTGATGATATCCAGAAACAAATAAAAAACATCTCCGACAGAGTTGATGTTGCTGAAAAAATGTCAAATGAATCTCCTAATGTAAAGTGTGAAGTAAACGCATGGCAACAACGAGTTGATCAAATGGAAAGAAAGGAGCTTGCCGCTGATGCTGTTTTGTTTGGGGTACCAGTACTACCAGACGAAAATCTAAATGATTCTTTTAGCCTACTGTGCCTCAAAATTAACACTAATGCTCCTCCTTTAAGAGACATTTTCCGCCCTAAACACCCGAGACCTGATAATGCACCCATCATCATTAAATTCAACTCGTCTCAAGAGAGAAATTCCATACTGAAGGCAGCAATGCAATGCAAGACAAAAATCCCTTTTATCAAAAGACATTCTACCTAATTCTAATTCAACAAGTGCGGTATATCTAAATGAGAGCTTAACAAATAAAAATCGTTCTCTTCTAAAACAAGCAGTTCAATTAAAGAAACAACAAAAATTGTTCTCAGTGTTTACGATTTCTGGCTCTCTTTACGTCAAAAGAAATGCAACTGAAAGAGGAATGAAAATAGAGACAGTTGAAAGTTTGTATGCTGCAGCTGATACGCCCATGACGACAACAAGTACCTGATCATCACTCATCATCAACTCATTTTATCCTGGTTCTTATTGATTTTGATTGATTTATTTTAAATTATTTTCTTTTATTTTGATATATTATTGTTACATACTTATTTATTTTTTTTTTTATTTTTCTTTTATTCTACTTTATTATTTCTATCTAAATGTTTGTTTCTTTAATTTCTTTTTTTTGTCTTTATGTGAATGGAACATCAATGATCGTTTATTGTTTTCTTATTGCTAATTCTCGTTTTGACTATTTTTTCCTGTGCTTGATTTCGTTCAATGGGAATTCGAATGGTAGGAGTGAAAGTTTGCGCACGATGCTAAATATTTTGTGCAAACAGAGCACTGGTCTTCACATATGTCATTTTAATGGCCAAAGCATAGTGAGAAAAATTGATGAACTTAGGTTTTTATTTGAGAATGGTAAAATGGACATTATATGTATATCAGAAACTTGGCTGAATTCAAGTCTAACCAGTGCATATTTTGCGCTTGGTGGCTATAACTTATTTAGGTCTGATCGCCATAATCGAGTTGGTGGAGGGGTTGCAATATATATAAAAAAGAATTTGAAAGCCAAAATTGTAAGGTGCTCCTTGTCGTCTGACAAATTTGAATATATATTCATGGAAGTTTTAACTGGTATAAATAGGTGCATAATCGGATCAATTTATATCCCACCTAATGTTGCTCACCACAGTATTGTTAGTGTTTTATTAGATGATATATGTTCGCTTGCTCCTAAATGTATTATTTGTGGTGACATAAATATAAATCTCCTTAATAATGTTTCGCGTCCGACTTTAATGGAAATTGTTCAACTCGTTTAATATGTCTTTTGCTAATGTGTCTCATGCAACCCATTATATGCCTAACAAAGTCCCCTCGTTGATAGATGTTTTACTAGTAAGTGATGCTAATATGCTAAAACATTATTCTCAGTTGTCTTTTCCAGTTTTTTCCCATCATGACCTTGTATTTGCCACTCTTGACATACCAATTAACCTCACCAATAATCAAGAAACCATAGAGTTTTATGATTTTAAAAGAATTGATACTGTGGCCCTTTTAAGTGAATGTATGTCTCTAAATTGGGACTGTGTCTTTCGTTCAGCAGATGTTAACAACCAAGTTGAAATCCTAAATAAATGTATCACCTATCTGTTTTCTAAGTATGTACCCATTAAATCGTTTGTTTCAAAGCAAAGTCCGTGTCCTTGGTTTTCTGTGGAAATTAAAGCCACAATGAGTGTTAGAGATAATCTCTATCGGCGTTGGAGACGATTTCAAATACCTCAAATGTTTGCCGATTTTAAAAGGATGAGAAATAAAGTAAATTTAATGATTAAAACAGCTAAGGCATTGTATTATAACAGCAAATTTAATTTAAACCGTTCTTCGTCTTTTCTGTGGAAACAGATTAAAAAAATTGGGGTGTGCAATAAGAACAATATGCAATCCAATAGTGATATCGATATTGAAGAACTTAATAGGACGTTTACTAGAATGCCACTGTTACCTGCTATACCCGCTTCTCCATCTGAAAATGTTATTGAGAATACATCTGACAACGCTTTTCTGTTTGATATAGTTGATTCATTTACCGTTAGTAAGGCGATTCTGTCTTATAAAATCTGACAGCATGGGCATGGACAACATTCACCCAAAATTCCTCAAAATAATTTTACCCTATATCCTTAAATATATTACGTTTATTTTCAACACCATTCTTATGTCTTCCACCTACGCGCAGCTTTGGAAATAAGCTAAAGTAATTCTAATTCCCACAAATAAAAAAGGAACAGTATATCGACCCATTGCAATCCTACCTTTTCTATCTAAAGCATTTGAATCAATAATTAGTGCTCAAATTAAAGCTTACATTGAGTCTAAAACATTGTTATCTCCTATGCAGTCCGGTTTCCGTTCTGGTCATAGCTGTGTAACTGCTTTACTTAAAGTCACTGATGACATACGGGAAGCTATTGACCAGGACGAAGTAACTCTCTTAACCTTAGTCGGTTTCTCCAAAGCATTTGATTCCGTTCGTCCTGATATACTTTGTAATAAACTTGTGTCTTATTTCAATTTTTCACACCTTTCTGTAAAATTAATGTTGTCTTACTTAATTAAAAGAGTCCAATCCGTCTTTCACAATCAGTCCATATCGTCTGCCTTACCTGTTCATTGTGGTGTACCCCAAGGCTCAATAATCGGTCCTTTGTTATTCTCCATGTTCATTATTGACCTACTAATTTAATTTTCCTATTGGTTTGATTTACCACGCTGTTGAAAGAATGAATGAGGACCTCGCTTCAATCGCTAGGTGGTCTTATGATAATAGACTTCTCATTAATCCTTCAAAAACAAAAGCCATCCAAATTTAAAAACACTTATTATCATCTCACCTTCCTCCAATTTTATTAAATGGTGTTCAGGTAGAAATGGTGTCTAGGATAAAAAACCTTGGTATTATTGTCAACAATAATCTCACTTGGAGTGACCACATTAACTCTGTGATATCCAAAATCTATTGTGCTTTGCGGGGTCTGTCAGTATGTCGGGACACGTTACATACTACGGTTAAATTAAAACTGGTAAAGGCTTTGATCGTACCATTAATCATGTATGGATGTGAGTTGTTCGCAAGCACAGATACCAACTCCAAGCGTAAGCTGAATGTAGCCTTCAACTCAATCGCAAGATTCGTATACAATCTACGTAGATACGATCATGTGTCGAGCCACTCTCGACAAATACTAGGATGCACTCTGGAGCAATTTTTAGATTTTAAAACTTGCGCAATGATGGTTAAAATTTTAAACGCAAAACTACCAATTTATCTATCCAATTTATCTATCTATCTAGTAAAGTAATTTTCTCCCAGTCTCTTCGTTCTTGTTGTATCAGACCTAATGTTTACACTTGCACGATTTCACGTTGGAAATTTTTTATTCACGGCATTCGACTCTTTAATCAACTTCCCCTTAGTATAAGAACCAAAGTCAAGCACAGGAATTTTTTGTCTTTAGTCTTTCAGTACTCTCCATTGATGTATTTTTTTCATCGTAATTTAACTTAACTTAAATTTATAATAATAATAATGTTAAAATAATATCATTCATAATTTCATTTATTTGTTTTTACTTTTTATTCAATTTTTCCCTTATAGTTTTATAGTTTTTATATTTTGTTCTTCTCTTTTCATTTTTTTATAAACTTCAAATATGTTCGAATGTATATCCCCATGTTAACTGTGCATTTTGAAAGAATGTAGTTCTTATTGTACAGCAAATTTTTATAAATAAATAAATACAAATACAAATCGTAGAATTGTTGATGTGTTATGTATGTGTATATATTTATTCATTTATTCATCAAACGGAGTACAAAAACATCTACTGACAAAAGTCAAAACGCTATTCGCTTTTAATAAGGTAGACTTGGTATTTCCGGATGTGGTTCTACAATCGATTCGATAAGAGTAAGTCTCCTTCACAGTTTACTACTTCAGGCTTTAGTTTCCGCAATGGTCCATAGCAGGGTTAAGGTAATTGATTTAAGGGTACCACCGACAGCGAATAGCTGAAACAAATCTCAACTGCTAAAATTCTCCTAGATATGCGCAATGTCTCTTGCTATTGGAAACAACGTTTTAGATCAGACATTAAAAATATATCGAAAAGTAGGTCATGTTTAAGGACTTCATCATCATCATCTTTCATCTGATCATCTCTTTTATTTTAAATATATATGTTTCTCGATATTTATTCGAAAATTTTTCTGATTAAAACGATGAGACGATTACAGAATTGCCACCGTTCAATCGCATTGGTGAAATTTTATACATACAGGACCCAAAGCCTAGCTTCTCCAACCACTGTGTGTGCAGCGGAGGTATATTTTTAACACGAATTTAACAATTTAATGCCGATTCCGAACGGCAATTAATTTTTAAGAAGCTTCTCGTGACAGTTTTTGTTCTTGGTGGTGGAGGTGGGGCAGTGAATACAAACTTTCAGGCGGTATATGTCGGGATTTGAACTGCATATATACTCCATGATTATGTACATATATGAAAAGTATCGTGATATCTAAATAGAGATGAAAGACAATTATTTCGATCATTTCTAACAAAAAAAGCCTATTTATTTGATAAATCAAAATGTTTCTAATAAACATGATCGTACAATTTTTTCGACGCATTTAAAGGGTTTGTAAACCAAAAAGCACAAAACAAAAAACACCTTGCATTTTAATAAGGTCCGACAATATTCCATTGTGAAAGATAAAATAAATGCCTGGTGAATCGGCTCTGAATCCTTTCTGTTTTATTGGAGTGCATTAAATAGTAGGGATTCCATATATAATAGATGATCCCTATAATCCTGATCATAAGAAGAAGAATCTTAATTTCAATCTGTAATATATATGTAGGTATTCAAATAAAACATATGTCTATTAAAATTGCAGTAGCTTACTTTGAAGAAACCGAACAAATACGAATGCAACTCGTTGCACATTTTCAAATAGAATACATATCAAAGGTACATTCATATACACACATGAATGTAATATCTTACCTATTCTTGAAAATAATATCCGAAATCTTTAATATTCTCTAATGTCCATACTCGAAACATACCATCTGCACTATCTGTTCCAGACTCATTAGTCTCTTATGTAATGAGTTTTTTTGGTAATTTCCATTCCGTCAAATCGTATTGAGTCCCAAAAACGAATATTTGATAAGAAAATCTAAACACTTCAACAGATAAACTGAAAGACACGGCAGTTCTTTTTACACATTCTAGTATACCTTGCAAGAATCTTTCACAAATTATTTGGCGGCTAGTCCAAAAGTACGATCTTCACGAAACGCCAACCAGCAATAGGGACTCTCGACCACTCCGCAGAGTGTATTGAAATCAAGAGTGTTTTTTTAGAGGTTGGTTTTCGAATAGAGATAAAACTGACATTTTGTGGTCAAATCTGGAAATCCCTAATGTCATTTATGTTCAGTTTGGTTTGCCATTTCATCATGAACAGGTTGACAAATGAACAACGCTTGCAAATCGTGCAAATTTATGTCGAAAATAATGGTTCAAACAAAATTTTTTTTCAAAATTTTCAAAATTTTGTTCAGTGATGGGTCTTATTTTGGGTTGAATTGCTACGTCAACAAGCAAAATTGCCGCATTTGGAGTGAATCCACATGAGACCCTTGAAACGCCATTATATCCACAAAACCTGACTGTTTGGTGTGCTCTATGGGCTGGTGGAGTCATGGCCCATACTTCTTCCGAAATAATGCTGGAGAGTCAGTTACCGTTAATGGAGACCGGTATAGAGCCATGATAACCGACTATTTTGTTCCTGAATTGGATGGCATGAATGTGCATGAGACGTGGTTCCAACAAGACGGCGCTATATGCCACGTCACAATCGATTTATTGAACGAAACATTTGATGAGCGCATAATTTTGCGGAATGGACCTGTCAATTGGCTATCAAGATCGTGTGACTTGACTCCATTGGATTATTTTCTTTGGCGATATGTGATGTAGCTCGCCTACGCCAACAAAACAGAAACGTTAGGGGACTTAAAAGCTAACATTCGTGGCGTTATTGCCGACATACAGCCCCAAATGCTTGAAAAAGTGATTGAAAATTGGACCTCTAGACTTGAAAGAACCAGCCGTGGCGGCCACATGTCCGAAGTCATATATAAACATTAATGGCATAAAATTATCGTTCCAATAAAGCCAAATTGATGGACATTAAAACGATTTTCTTGTGTTTTATTTAAATACGAAGTTCTATACTTCTAATAAAAAAAACTCTTTAGCAGCACAGCAGAATAGGAAAATAATCAATATTGATTAATATTTTCTATTTGAATCAGCCGGTATGATGCTGAAAATGCCTCAGTCTAAGCTAATATACAGAGCTGTTGAAGTTATTGCCTATGCAGATGATGCAGTGATTCAAGTAACAGCAAAATCCCTAACCGTCATAAGTGGGCTGATTGTATTCGCCCTAAAAACTCTTAATGAATGAAATGGGATAATTGTTCTGAATTGATTCTTTTAATCAATAAACAGATAATGCCAAGATTCAATTTAGCAGTTGTCAATGAGAAAATCTCTAAATTAGCCGACGAGAACATTCTTGTGATCTCTTGTTTTAAACTCAATTGGAAGCTGGGCGTGTTTGAACGCATAAAAATGGTGCAATAGCTTTTCAAACATG
>OY754962.1:30361095-30424095 GCA_963576555.1 Ferdinandea cuprea
TTCTCCTACCGTCTCCTGTCTTTGGTAGGTGAATGCACGGTGGGGAGTTTCTCACTCTTTTGGGCAGTTCGCAGCTTCTTCTCGTTGGACAGTCGAGCACTGAATCTAGCTGCAACGAGAAAATGGTCAGAGTCGACGTTTGCCCCTCGGTAAATGTGCACGTTCAAGATGTTGGATGCGTGCCTCGCATCGATTAGCACATGGGCGATTTGGTTGGCGGTTCGACCGTCTGGAGAGCGCCGGATCGCGGTAATGTCGGCCTTGAACCGCGAGAGGACAGACTCAAGTTTTTGAGTAGCACCTGAAGTGTAGAGTGTCCGCAAATTCCAGGTACACACCCGCATGTCCGTTAGTGTTCCGGGTTTATTTTGCCTTTAAGGTTCGTTTATATCCGAGGCTGCCATAGTCTCTCCCATAACTAAATGTTTTTGACGTGGTCGGGAAGTTACCCCGAAGTCACAACCCCCAACCTGGAGGGCCAGTACCTGTTCTTGACCCTAGGACAATAGGCCGGTGCCAGTAACCCACTTCGGGGATGTGAGTGCTGCCGTTGACACATCAAGGGCTCATCCGCCACCAACTCTTTTCCAACACCCTGGCTTAGTGTTGGATATCCCTATAGACCTGTTCTTCAAATAAGTCGAAGCAGCTCATATAGGGAGATCACTTGTTCCACCTAACTGGAACTGTGGACGCCGCCGTTGATCCATCCGTAGAATTACATATGAATGCATGCAAAATCAATCGTTCGGAAGGTTCAAATCCATGTCTCTCAGTATCAAATCATCATAACATTTTGCTGATTGAAGCAGCTCATATAGGGAGATCACTTGTTCCACCTAACTGCAACTGTGGACGCCGCCGTTGATCCATCCATCCGGAAACAGGAGAAGTGCCTTAGTGAGCTGGCACTCCTCCCCCCCCCCTCTCTCGACAGCTGTCGCCAACGACCTTCCACAGGGGTTGGTTACCCCATCTCCAGTCGAGGTACTAGGCACCCAGCAGTAATCACGGGGAGGTGAGAAGTAGGAGTTGATGGTGTTATGCTAAAGTGAGAACGCTTGTGTTCTCATATAATCGCAATCACCATCCTTTTGACCACCTCTTCATTCTACTCTTGGACTCAATGTCAACCTATAAATTTTAGGACCAGAGATGTCCGAATATTAATTGCAGCTTATATTTAAGTTTTTAAGCTACAGGTTCTTCCCGAAGCATATTTTTATCATCATCAGAGTCGCCTAGTCATTGTCGATGTAGTTAATGAATGTTTAAGATTGTTTATTGATAATGGGGATTTGGTTTTCATTGCATCACCTCTATTTCTTTAGAAGTATTTCTTCGTTCTATTAAATCGCTCCGACTGAGTGGTGCATATTAAGCTCAAGTGAACGAACTCATTTTAAAGTTAAAGTTAGATTCCTGGGTCAGTGCCAAGAAGAAATTCTGTATTAGTGGTAAATGCTGTGTGGGGTTGAGTATTGGAAAATGTTTTAAAGAATTTTTTTTCATCTAGTCTTCAGAGATCTGATTCAATAGGAGTGGCAGGGTAAAAATAAATAAATATTAGGCGTAAACGGCCCATATAGGACACAAACCGTCCAACCACTGTATGTGTGAAGATATCTTTTTTGACACGAATGGAAGGGACCTACAGTTTAATACCAATTTGGAACGGCATTTAATTTTTAAGAAGCTTCTCATGACATTTCCGGCAGATTATTTATCACGGTTTTATCGCGTAAGTGCAACCACGCAGAAGTCTTGAAATTATCAAATTAATTTTCATGAACCACCTACTCCAAGATTTTTTCAATGAATGCCATCACGTATAAAAAGTAATCCTGTACTGATGAAGTCTCTGAAATGATATTAATCAAGCGTTGGGATATGGTGGGATAGTGCGCGTTCTAGGGGGATAATGTTGGCGGCAAACTTCTGTTCTGTAGTAGTGGTTGGTGTGAGGGTTTCGGTAGAACATGGTACAATTACAAATCGCTTTTGCGTTCGAGGATTTGAATCCTTTTTATATAAGTGGGACTGATATTGTACCAGATAGGGAAACAATAAGTTATGATTGGTCGTATCAACTGCTTGTAGTGAAGAAGTTTGGTCTTCCTTTCAAGTCCACCTATTATATTCGCATAAATGATACGGCATACTTTGCATTTTGAAGAGTAAGGGTTTGTGTTGAACCTGAAGCGTTCTGAGAAGTTCGCCCCTAGATATTTAACCTGTTGTTTTGGTAATATTGTAGAGTTGTCAGGAAGGGTAAGAATAATGCTTTTATATTTCTATATATGTTCTTTATTTGGGTTTCTAAATGATTAAGCTCTATTTTAGACCGCAATTTCATTTCGCTGTATTCCAATGTGTCTATGAATACGTACAAGCAATCCTAAGATGTTTGTTTCCAATTCCAATTTTTTTGCAATGAGTCTATGAATACCTACAAGCAATCCTAAGATGCTTGATTGCAATTGTATTTCAGAAGATCTTTATGTTTGGTGCTTGCGCAATCTTAATTTTTTTTTATAATGTACGCGCACTAAATGGATTTTGGATACCCTTAAAAATTAAAAAAAAGGAGTTACCGATGCAAGTTGGTTTTAAATGTATGTAAACTATAATTTGCAGGAAAACCAGAGCGGGGTACAGCATTCCACATTCGTATTGTACGGTTAAGAAACGAATCCTTGTATTTCACTGAAAGTCCGAATACAGGCTTGAGGGTAAACTAATATACATTCCTAGCATGGCGAGTACTGCGGTTGAATTGTTGTTGGAGTGGAATGCAACTGGCTATTTCATTTGAGCAATTGTGGTGGACGTAGCTATAATACAATGATAGGCAGGATACATTGCGAGGATGACTAAGAGAATCAAGTGATTTCGCGATGTCTCGATCGCCAATAAGTTTTACCGCACGTTTTTGAATCCTGTCAAGTAGTTCCAAATATGTTATTGGTGCACCAGTCCAGTTATGAGCAACCTTAAGCTATCGCGCAGAAGATGGAGGTGAAATTTCACAAAAGATTACCTTTAAAAACGTGTTGCTATATATCCGGCCCACTGCAAACGATGTTACCTGTTTAGTATTTTTCCACGATCTCTGTAAATGTAATTTGATATTACTAATTATTTGATGTGGATTTGGGTTGTCATCGAATACATATATCCGATGGCGAATTTGCGCACATGGATGGGATGCATGAGGAATTTATATAAATGGGTAGACGAGGTGCCGTTGCAAATGCAAATGCAAACATAAATTGGCAGTACACGTCTTATGGGGAAGCTTCTTAAAAATCAGTCTCCCTCGTACATTTTTAGGCTGCTTTTTTTAAACATCCCCATCGACGACTATTCGGTCGGGGCAATCGATCCATGGCATCGTTTCGAAATTTCTCCTTCACTCCCTCGATTTTGAACGCTCACAGCGAGACTCCGGCTTACCGTCGTTTAAATGACCTTGGCGAACAGAAATTGTATTAAATGAAAATGTGTCTATTCCTAAGAATATGCTTTGCAGTATTTTCTTCTTCTCTTCCGAATACTTCACAGTGGGGGATATGAATGCATGCAGAATCAATCGTTCGGAAGGTTCAAATCCATGTCTCTCAGTATCAAATCATCATAACATTTTGCTGATTGAAAGGTGCTGATTTTATTTTGGTATTTATGGAATTTTCTTCTCATTTTGTTTTTGTTTGAAAATAAAAATGAATACTTTCTGTGAGAAGCGCTCCCCAACTTTCCTGTTAGGCTCTTTTACGGAATTGTTTAAACTTCCAAAAACTGAAAAGAAAAAAGCACACATTAAACGGAATAAATATTATTAGCCATGGGCTGGTTTATGATCATACTCTGTCCATTGGAGCCTGTTCACTAGACCTTGGATCGCTGCTCTCGACAAAGTGGTTATTTTTCTTTTAACTGCAAACACTATCATCTCTTCAGCT
The DNA here is from genome assembly GCA_963576555.1 of Ferdinandea cuprea. Classification (NCBI taxonomy): domain Eukaryota; kingdom Metazoa; phylum Arthropoda; class Insecta; order Diptera; family Syrphidae; genus Ferdinandea; species Ferdinandea cuprea. Next base: position 30,365,058 of record OY754962.1, read on the forward strand.
GAGAATTATAAGGTCGTATGTGAACTGCCGATCTGTGGTTAAGGACAATTTGCTCCTAGGTGAGTACTTTGACGGAGCTCCTAAGAACTTTTTTATTTTGAATCACTCGAGGTGAGGAAATCAATCATGTGGCTCATCTTCAGAAGCTGGAAATAACAAGTCAATAGTCATTTAAGCCCAATGAAATATCTAATTAACTTACTTATTAAGAAGAGGAACCTGATCTGATCTAGTTTGCTGCTAGTTTCCTTTCTCAACTTTATGGCTATTCTTCTAGTCCATTATGATTTCATCGTTCTTCATTTAGACCTGATTGATTTGAGCAAACTGCTTCTGTTTAGGTGCTGTATTGCGTGTTAAAAATCCTTACAATCTATTTGATGAGTGTGCTAAGTCTCACTATAAACCATTTGCAGTTCTTTTTTATAAAACAAATTTGCATCTGCCTGAATCCTCAGTAAATAGGTAATTGTCCTCTTGATTAATTAATCAAGCCTAAATTTAAGGACCTCAAAACCAGTAATAGACATAAACATAAACATAGGTAAATAGGCATAAGATTTCTACAAAATACAATTTTCTCGAAATTTGACATTCAATTTTGATCAGCGGTTTGTTTACTTTTTGCACATAAACAAATCATTTTTAAATGTGATAGCGACAGTGGCAGTGCTGCCCATATACAAAGTTATTTTATAGTTAAAACACCTAATCAAATTGTCACTCGATAAATCTATTTCCGCGCCACCTACCATGATTTTTACATACCTGAATCAAAATATAAGTTTTGTGTCAGCTGTTTGTTATCACACAAATCAGTATTTAAATTGGAAGTGCACGCAAAACATTTATTTGGTCAATTCTAAGTTTAGGTATTAGTTACTTTGATATATAAATGACGCAACAAAATGTGTAAGTCATATATGACACAAGCAAATTATTTGTGAAAAACCTTAAAATATTGTAAATAAAGCCCTTGAAGTACTTAACCTGTTGTTATTGAGTTATCTAGGTAAACAAAATACAAGACAACAAAATCCAGTATGGTGGAGTTGGACCTGGATTACATAGTAGAATATTTTAAGTAGAATATCCAAATCATGTAAAGAAGCTATTTTAATATCAAAGAAGACCGCTAATCAAAGTAACATCCAGCGGTTTCGTGAGCGAAAAGTAAAAATCACGGGCAGCATTTCCTACAGTTTGTATACGTCCTCAAAGAACAAATTTCCTGACTGGAGAACGAAAATATAGCAAACGTATGCCAACAATTTCGCTGGAAATGATGCCACACTCTATGAAAAATATGCTGGAAAACAAGCAAAATTAAAAAAAAGGAAACCTGTACTTACTATTTGAATGTGGACACTTTCATTTCTGGCATATATTAGAACTCATGGTATGTCCTATAATGGTGAAGAATTGAAATTATTAGCAATTATGAAAATCAAAGTGCAATCAAAAACAAATATGGACTTCTTTGTATTAATTTTTTTTTCCTTATAGCAATGTTACTTATTAGCAATTTATATTTACATATTTTTCGTTTGTTTTGAAATCAACATGCTGTTAATTTTATTTGATTAATTTTGATTTTGTTCGTAAAATACAAACAATGTATAATGTCAGGTGCTAAAAATTAACTTTCAGCAAATTTGTCATCATTTTAAATTCGTAAGCTTAAGTTGGATATTGCACATACGACTTATTTAATGGCTTTAAATAGGGAACGTTGGAATATGCAACTTTTTCTAACAACGTTTTTAACAATTTCAGTCGGTTAATTCGTCTTTCGATGTGGACTCGGGCTACGACTATAAAATGATAGTTTTCAACATCCTCCTTTAATTTTCCAGGATTCATGAACTGAGGGCCTATTCCAGCTTGCAAATGCTCATTTGCTATCATGAACCTTTTATCTACCATTACAGCATCTCATGGATTACAGTTGTCTATAAGGTTTAAAAGATTAAAAGCCGCCCTATCCGAAGTTCTTTCAGTGCTTACTTAGAAAATTGATAAATCCGGAAGGAGAAACTCCAATTAATATCTTGACGGTATGGGTTGCTTTATAGTGGGAATAAGTATATGATCGACATGTTATGCAGATTTGTCACCATCATCAATTAATCTTAAGGACCGTTCAATATCTTCTTCGGTAAGCCGATTTCGTGATGATTCCATCTTAAAATAATATTCTTGTAACGGACAACAACGGGCAAATTTCATATACCTATTTGCATGTTTTTTATTGAATGGAAATTCCCATCATTCTGTTTTAGAGAAATATATGCAATAAACAATAAACTTATATACATATATAAAATGCAATTGTTCAAGCCTACCTTTTTCAAACTAATAAAATATTTTTTCCTGACTTTACGAACGATATTGACTTTAAAATAAACACAACAAAAGATAACAACTCCTCTCAAGCTAAGTTCTGCACCAACTGTCACTTTCAAACTGACATTCGTTGACAATGTCCATTATTTTTTTAAATATGTTTCGGTCAAAAAAGCTTTGAACTTTGTAATGACATATATTGGGTAGAATTTAAAGTTGGGTTGGTGGGTATTTCCAAAATTATGCATTTAATGGTTAAAACCTTTTTAAAATTCAGTAATTTGCATGAAATTCATACCAATCAATAAAAAAATTCGGTTTCAATTACTCACACTGGCACATCCAACAGACAAGAAGCATATGCTGAGTAAAAATATACTTATAGTGCATATGCACTACTCAGGCACAATTTCGCTGCTGGTGTGTTTTTGTATATATGCACACATGTGTGAGGCACACAACTAAGCCCCGCATATAACATATCTGTTTATGAATGATATGAACAGTATATCACAAGTATATTATATACACATGGCTATGTCGCTAGTTTAGCAACTTATTTGGAGAAATCTGAAGATGTTTGAAAGTGGGGGTCGTGGTATAATGAACACGATCTTTCTTATTCATTTTGCTCTCTTTCCCCGAAGCATTCAGTTGCTATATGTTGGTGTTTATAAGTATTTCTAAGTGTCGCGTCTTCGTTGTTGTTATTGTCGTTTATTTTCCGTTGTTGCCTTCTGAACGGGCTATATCTTTTCTCGATATCGTTTGATAGTTTTCGGTAATTAAAAAATATTCATTAATTATTATTGTTTTGAACGGTTGAATGAAATTTTTTTTAATTTGGTGTTTTGTGTGAAGAAGTGAACAAAGAGTTTTTGATGATCGCATTGTTCTGATTTACATGTTCAACGTTCAACATTTGGATACTAGGTTATGGCTATAGTCAAACGCAGGCATGTGCTGAGTATTTCATTATGGTAAAATATTTTTCGAAAATTTTTTTAAGAACACAATTGAGAAGAGCTTCATGACTTTGATTTTGGGTATATGAACTATGTTTTGCCACTTTATATTTTATCATACAACTGACTTTTTACGAGCCACATGTTTTGGGACAATATTAGTCAGTCTTAGTTGATGAGGTTGGGGCGGCATACTTTGAGTTTATTGTTGTTTTTTTTTGTTATTCGATTTTTAGCTCATTAAAAATTATCATGAGTTCGAAAAAAACGAAACGAAGGAACGAAACGAATGTTTGCACGTTTCATGAAAACATTCTTCCGGCGGCGACCGGAGGTTTTTATTGATAGGCAAGAAATTTTGCTTTGCTGAAATAGAATCGAAGCCGCAAAAAAATGACAAGACTTTAATGTATTGGAAACTTCCCTCCCTTACGTATTATGGTTTTTCATGTGGTCCGTCTGTGAACCACTTTTAGTATATATGTTCTTTAAATTTGAAATGTTTAACCCGCTACACGGAAAAGAATTTTTGTTTAACTGAGATATTGATCTATGAAGGCAGATTTTAGGGCCAAAAAAAAAAAAATTATTTATTAAACCACTTAACAATTGGAAATCAGGAGAGCCTTACCCGTTTAAGTTAAAAAAAAACCTATATTCATAGGTGTATAAAATGTTGGTGATAACTTAATACAGTGAAGAAGTGATACGAAACCGGTAGGCCTGGCAAACCCCATAGGCCGATCAGTAGGTATGCTGTGAAGTGGGAGGGTTGATAAAAGGAAAGAGTTTATTATTTAGATAGTTTCTTCTCTGTACACTCACAGAAAAAATCCTATACAATCAACCAGAATTTAACACTTATCATTTTGTTATTTTTCAACATAAATAGCGGTGTTACAGTTTTAAAATGATACACGATTTTGACAGGATTTGAACAATCGTTATACTTCTGATGTTATATTAACATGCAAATTCTGATGAATCTATAAATCCGATATGCATTGTAAAATTAATATGCTGAATTGTAAAACAAGCATTTCTTATAATGTTGATCCAAAATGGGAGCCCGGTAAATACTACATGAATTTTGGTCAAATTATCACGATATACCATTGTAAGCCTACATGCAAACCATGCTGAATTAACAAGGTTCACTGGGTCCAATTTTAATTCACTTCGGTTCAATTGAAAAATTAGTTAAACGAAATTCCAATTTTTTTATTTTAAATGTTTATTTGTCATTATCTACTGTAAGCCTTTTTTTGTTGTATTTTTAACCTTTAATAGCATCCTGATGTTTATCCTTCATAGATGATATAGATAAATATAATGAATTTTAGAATTCAACGTATGGGTTGAAGGGCTTTGGCTGGACGTTGTAATAAAACCAGTCTTAGTTTCATGTTGAGATAAACCAGCTTCTGGATTAAAGTGTTTCGGACTGAAATAAGTTTTTGAAAGTTATTGATAGGTACATTTTCATACCAATTAGGGTTTCATGTAAAAATTTGCGTGTGCCGATTTACCTTCAATTGTAATGTGTGATTGTGAAAAATCCATTAATTAAGCGTTTTCCCTCCGCAATCTGGAATTAAAACGGTGATTTTACACAAAACAGCAATCTCATTGCGGTCAAACATTTAAGGGATAAGAAATAATTCTGTACTCCCTATTTTATTAAGATATGTACATTACCATTTGTCTGCTTAAATACCACCTCTATAATTTTTAACAAGCAGTTTCCTTAAATTGTTCGAGTCATTTTTATTCGATATTATATATATAATTTTTTTTAAAAAACTCTTCTGATCCCATTTATTACTTGTGTTGAAATAAGCAGATACAGTGTTATATCAATTCTGCACTCAGGTTAAGGGTAGATGGAACTAACGACGAAATTGATATAGAAACAAGATGATCTGTTGAGGCATTAGATTTGATGTAACATAATCGATGGTTTCAGGCTAAGGGTGGATAGAAATAATGGTAAATGTGAACTTGAAATCAGCAGAAACAGTGTTCAATTAATACTGTTGCCATGTAAACATATCAAGCATTAACATGATATATTATGTTAAAGTATTTATATATTTTCTACGATCTTAAAATCTACGAATATTTATGTACATCAGTTTTTGGCAAATGAAAATGGAAAAAACAACATTACTTAGAAATATTTCATAATTTGGATTTGAACTGACTTCTTGTCATACCTACGTAAATCAATCATAATGCAACTAGAGTCCGACCGAACATTCGGCTTCGGCGAAAAAGGCCGAGGTTTAGCCCAAGCCGAATATTGAAGTGATCAACCGTTTTTCCGAGAATTCCATTGGAATATGCGCATTTGGTGTTTCCATGTATTGAGTTCAAATTTGATTTGATTTGACCTTACGTGATAGCTTCGTGTCCTGGGACCCACTATAGGGGCACTCTTTTAATGGAAATTTAGTTATTTTAAAATAGTAAGACGTGATATTTAACAAGTGGTTACAGTTTTCCACCTGTTATTGGCTTTCATTCTGATCTTGTATTCCACTCGCACTCTGAGGTTGCAGATTTGATCGAATGAAGGGCCTGGTCGTGATCGATTTCCGATCCTTTTCTTGCTAGCTTGTCAGCCATCTTATTGCCGGTTATGTCACTGTGTCCAGGAACTCAGCAAAGACATACGTTGTCCTTTAAGGTGAACCAGCTGGGATTTAATTTCAGTAGCATTAACTGCATTAGTGGCTGCTTAGCTGATGCAGTACGGGCTGCTTCCATGATTGCCAGAACCTTAGCTTGGAAATCATGGAGTTTAATAGAGTAATGAATTTTTAATTCCTCTGTAAATAGGCCGGCACCTATTCCGCGTCCATCTGTTTATGTGGATATGATGACACATAAACACATTTTGTAGAGAAGTGTTCTTTAACATACATACATACACCACCTCCGCACCTGTGGAAACGATCAATTCTATATAACTTATAATTCGCAATTTTCACAAGCTGAGATGAAATATAACAGCTAAGCCACGATTCTGAAATCATTACAACATCTAGCTTCGACGTACTAAGTATTTGGTAGAGGACTGTAAATTTTAAGCGAATGCTTCCTGCATTTAGATGACATACTTAAACCCTAATGGGTACCACACAATACGTTAAGAACGGCCCTGACTATATCAGGATCGGATGGATTCATTATTAAAAATAGCCATTAAAAACATCACCACACATTCAACAGAAAATAAGTTAGTATAAATCAGAGCTAATGGCTGCACCAGGTTGTTTACAAATTTTAAAAAAAGAGTTAAAAATAAAATGTATTTGACAATTATTATAAGAAACAAAAATTATATTCGAAAACAAAATCCAAAAAGTGGTAACACTTAAAGCATTTGATAACATATAAAAAGTAAACAAAAAAATCAAAATCAGTTGAAATCAGCATCAAATGCAACGGCAGATTCATTGTTGACGTCATATGTATTAAATTCACCATCGGAACAAACAGAATCCAGTGAGAGCATATAAATGATGCAAATTGGCGGCTTGTCAGCTACTTCCTTGACGTAAACTCTTCCACTTTATCTTTTTATTTCGTCGCAGTTCCTTTGCTCTTCGAAAAAAGCATGATTTAGTTTCGTCAGACTCTCATAAACACGTACAAACCGGGTACTCGTGAATCTAAGATAGCTTAGGGTAACAGAATTGGAATTGTTTTTGTACTCTGCGGATTTCCTTAGTACATGTGTTTTCATTTATGCATGTGGTAGTTTAACGATGACTGCGCTGTTCGTAGAACTACTCAACGGTTTAGTGAGTAAAATAATATTCGGTGTTGCTGAATTCGCTTTAATCGTTGCACAATATTGTTTGAATACTTTAAAGAAATTCTCGTCAGCACTCATCGGAATACCATGCAGAACAAGATCTCCTGATATGTTTTCTCTGGCGAGAGCCATCATCAATACTACTTTAACTGTTTAAAACCATAGTATTGATAGAAGTGCATCTCTCATTAAAATCGCGCTCAAGCAATTTAAGTTTTGTGTTGAATTCGCTTTCCGTCGCAGTTATACGCTCCAGAACGATGGTTAACATAGCGTCAAATTCCGATTTCAGATGAGAAACTATTGATGTTGTTACAAAATCTAAGCTCTTCAAAACGGCTTTCAATTTTATTCCATAGTTTGGCTGACACAGCGCCGATGCTGGAGACTCATAGCGTGGAGCGAGAGAGATGACACATTTATCGGTCGATTTTTGTTTTCTTTTTTGCTTGTTTGAGTTAATGTTAGACATTATGGTTAGGTGTACTCACAAATTATAGACAAATAAATCAAAATTTTTGGGAAAGTAGGGTATGTGTTTGCGTTACGTTCTATGTCACAATCATTTTCGGCAACTCACACCATGTTTAAGTAACTACCACTTGGCTTGTTAATTCGCTCCGAGATGCTCCGAATATCACTGGAATATTTCAAACACTTTTCATATACATATATATATATACATATAAAATTAATTTTTATTTGTTAAAAAATATTAAATACATTTTAAAAAAATAATTCTTAATACATTTGCAAGTAAAGAAATTAATTTTGGAAAATACGCAAGAGCAAGTAAGTGACCGTAATGATCACACCCAATGTCATTACTGCCATTATGGCAGCGGAGCCACACAGTTGTTTTGTATGAACATCTGGTTCCTGCTGCATACCATGAACGCTAGGAGGAACTATCGGTCGACGATTTGGGGGTGGTGAAAATGATGGAGTTGGTAGCAATGCTGGAGTAAAAACCTCACATCCAATAAGTTCATTCCGTATGAAATCAGGTAACTCTTCCAACAGCTTGCGGAAGCAGAAAACTCGTTTAGAACGACACAATCCTGGCCTTGGAGGGTTATCCTTTTCGTCGCTGCCAATTAAAAATATTTTTTGCTCGGCTGGATCGCACTTGCCGACGTTTTTATTTAGATTTTGGGGAGGCATTTCATACTATTCGATTTTTGTGATAAAAAAAACTATCTGGGTAGACCAACGTACAATATGATATTAAATACGGCAAGTTCTAAGAAGTCACACCCTACACTGAGGTCTTATGAATAACGGAAACGGACTAAAGGTGTTCACTTCAATATGGCGGCGGTGAGGTGAATTCAATGTAGCACAGGGTGAAGCATTAGAAACATAATGAAGTGAATTTTTTTATTTTGAATTTCGAATTGAACTTAAATATCTATTTGCCATGTATTATATTGGATTGATTGTAAGTTGTTAAAAACCAATTAGACCTGTTAAAATATAAACAAAGGTCTTGAGGAATATACAGTATTGGCCAAAACTATTCCACCGAGTTAAGTTTGATATATAATATCAGCAATTATATTGATCACCTGCACATAAGGGTGTTCCAACTAAGAGTTTAACTTTAGTAGGTCGATACTCCCGAAGCTATGGCGAAAACGTGATGGTAATTATAGGGCACATATAGACCCCAACTCAAGTTATAGCTCTTCATAGTGGAAATGATGTACAACTACTCTAAATACTATAACGTTGGAACTAGAAAAATTAGAAAAAAAAACAAGTATGGGCATTTTGGAAACTTCATAAACATTTTTAAATTTTATCCAATAGTTTCGGTACAACAGGAATTAAGCTTATAGGGCTGTAATTTATCATTTTATTTTTACCACCAGACTTATAAACTGGAGTTTAATAAGACGTTTTTGATTCATTTAAAAGCAACGACTTGACAATGACTGATTGAATAGAAATTGAAAAGGAAAACTTATAAGACTCTATTCTGCTCGATTGCATTACCACAAACAGATGCAAATTTTTATCAACAGGCTATGTTGTCAAATTGAATCTGATTCCATATGAATTATTAATTTATGTTAAAATAGCATGAACTTAGTTTTGTAAATCACTCTGGGCGTGTTATTGTTTTACTTCACTTATGTCCTATATCCTCTTGAAGGACAAGTTCTACCTTACTCTTTCCAAGTTGCCGTACTTCCTTATCGACTCTTCTTCTCTATCGCCGTGTAGTCTGCGATCCTGAGTTAGCAGGCTCCATTGCATCGCGTGGTTAGCTATCGACTATCGAATGTGTGACCAATCCAATGTCACTTTCATTGCTGTATTGTTGTGCCTGTAGGTTTATGGCCCGTTCACTGGGAAAGCTGTTCGCTTGAGATACGGTTCGGCTAAAAAATCCTTCAGATGTTGCGTTTGCAGCTTCCTCGTGATAGTGGTCTCCAATTAAATGGAACAGCCGGAGCTTGGTGTTTAAGCTAATTGCATTACTATGCCAAATCGTGCATAGGTTCCCATATGCATATTTTTCCTTGCATATTCGATCTCAATCGATCGATGTTGAACCTGGGCGGGCTCATGTTAAGAGATTTTTGCCAAGCAAAAACTTTATGACAGGTACCTTTATTTAAAACGACAAAGCTTAACAGAAAAAACTCCGTGACATGTTACCCCAACAACTTTAAATACGAACTTTGAAGCAAATATGTTGAACCGTTTCGCCATACGGCTGCAGAGAGTCAAACCGATGGACGGCATTGGCAGACCCACTTTGGTCGTAATATCGTCTCTCATAATCAGTTTCAGTTGGAAATTTCCGCAGGACTGCCATAACTTCTTTTTAGTACATATACTAATGTATACGAGGCAGTTAGTAACAATAACTTAAAATCCACACAAAGAAACTGGCACCTTCCGATAACATTTTCCATGTACATATGTAAAAATTCACGCCTTCCTCGGAAATATTCCTTCACGATTCTTGCATAAAATCGATTTACAAAGCCTAACATTATCCAATAGAAAATAACAACGTTGGATACCAAAGTCACCTAACATTTCAAGGGCCAATAGAAAATAGCAATAACTGAGAACATCCACACAAAGTTGAGAGCCTAAATTCAGAGACGGCACTGAGTAAGAAAATTAAGTAGGTGTGCGAGATACTTAGTGTCTCCCAGCGATTTCTGCGCGCCTAGTAATTTGAATAATACTGATTGGCCCGTGGAATGCAACGAAACTATGGCATCGAACTTTACAATTTTCTGGCCAGTGGCTTGAAGCGAGTTTATAAAAGTATTAAGTATGCGAGATATCTATCCTCTAATTGCGTATCCTCTCATTACGTATAGCAAAAAATAGCAAAAATGTTCAGATGTACATACATATTTATGTTGCTTTGCTATTTTAAATCAAAATTGTATGTAAATTGTGCCCAAAAATGAGCTTTCGCAAAACATTTGCTTCACCTGATCCGGCAGAAAGAACATCGACATCATCAGCATAAGCCTGCGTGCACAGACCAGAAACGTTAAGTATGATCAGCTGCACCATAACAGTGGACAAAGAGTGTATGCGCTGTCATTACATATCACCGCTAACCGCATCTGAAACTATCGTCCTGCTCCCCAACATTTCACGGAACCGCGAGATGATTCTTCTAGTTACGAAAGAGATTTTTCTCGATTTGCGTCGGAGGTTCTATTCAGAGGTAAGTAATGAAGTATAATTGATTCTTTTTGTTAATAACGTCTCATCAACAGGTAAAACATTCGCAACTACTTCATGGAACTGCCGATTTCGTCCACAAATTGTTCGCCAGGTATAACTTTGTCCCGCCCATTATAATCACCAAAAGAATATGTCATATCTTAATAATTCTGTGCACGATATTTTCGCCATATTCACATCTGCGCTCTTTTGCTTTGTGTTTGGCCTAACTTTACTTACTTCATCCATTGATAGAAAGGATGCCAACAGGTTTTCACCCTTATACAAATAACGCTTTATCAGAGCTTGTATGCTTAGCGATTCGGGCTAATTAATAATAAGTGGTCATTCATGACTCGTATCCATTCAGGTGAATCACGCCAATTCTAGCTTACACCAATAAATCATTTAATTAAAATGACCTGAAAACTGTATTATTTCTTCGGCTTTTATACACAGCGCACTATTACCATGATTTGGGAGTAAATCTTTTCCTGCAAATAGTGTTTTGGCTATATCTGATCGAATTATACTTGACTCGCGTCGTAAGATTCGGCAAACTATTATCCCAGCGTACCATCCGTTGTTGGATAAAATTTTTTTGAAGTCTCAGCCTGATAGGAGTCTTTCTGCAGAAATTATTTGCTCACGTTCTCAGCACCGACTGTGACTTTACTACAATGCTTTCTTGTCTTTTCGGATATTGTTCGCATGACAGAGTCCTTTTACATTCTGGTAAAACTTCCGAACATAATTCGCATCTTTTGCTCCCTCTATATGAGGTTGTTGGTAAATAATTTAGCTTTGATGCGGTTACTGGAAGGTGTTTAATCAAAGATTTCTTGCGTAAGTATGTCGCTTACGATAATTCCGCACACAAATAGTCACTGCTTTCGTTTCACCACAGTAAACGTCATTGCAGGAACGTCAACAGTGAAGGCTTTATTATCCGAGCCTATTGGTCGCTTCGAAATAATGTTTTTTATACGCGGTTGGAATTAATTCACGCAAACCCCCAACTTCACAACAACCTATCTACGGGGATGTTAGTGCTGCCATTGGCCAATAAAGTTTTTATCCGCCACAAACTCTAAAAAACCTAAGACTCAAGTAGCTGCCACCTGCGATCTGTTGGCTGCTCATTCTCCAGTCGAGGTACTACGTACTCATCCCCTGATGGATGAATGGTATCATTGAATGTGAACTTTTCCTTGCCTCTTCGATGTCCATTCAGTTTCATCGAAACCAACCGCAGGTGGATAAACTATTTTCCTTGTGTGTTTCTTCATCACAGCAGCTTCCACTTCGATACGGGTTGAAGTTATTTCCAGTAAGTCCAGTTAATACTCCCACCATGATTGAAACGGATTTTTCTTTCTTTTAATTTTTGGGTTCTGGATTTGTTATTCTATGGACACCATCTCTAGCACTTTTCACATGTATGACATAAGTTCCACTTGTTGATGGCGATTTGCGGTGTTTTTTTAAAATCTGAAACTGTATTGGCCAATTGCAGCACTAACATCCCCGTAGATAGGTTGTTGTGAAGTTAGGGGTTTGCCTGGATTAATTCCAATCCAATTCCAACCGCGTACACGTTTACTGTGGTGAAACGAAAGCAGTGACTATTTCTGTGCGGAATTATCGTCATCAGCATACCTATGCAAGAAGACTGTGATTGAACACCTTCCAGTAGTAGCATCAAAGCCAAATTATTTACCAACAACCTCATATGTGTTTAGATCCCCAATAGAGGGGGCAATAGATGCGAATTATGATCGGAAATTTTTCCTGAATTTAAAATGACGCTGTCATGAGAGCAATATACGAACAGACAGGGAAGCATTGTAGTAAAGTCACAGTCGGTGTTGAGGACGTGAGGAAATAATTTCTGCAGAAAGACTGCTATCAGGCTGAGACTTCAAAAAAATGTTATCCAACAACGGATGGTACGCTGGGATAATAGTTTGCCGAATCTTACGACGCGAGTCAAGTATAATTCGATCAGATATAGCCAAAACACTATTTGCAGGAAAAGATTTACTCCCAAATCATGGGAATAGTGCGCTGTGTATAAAAGCCGAAGAATTAATACAGTTTTCAGGTCATTTCAATTAAATGATTTATTGGTGTAAGCTAGAATTGGCGTGATTCACTTGAATGGATACCAGTCATGAATGACCACTTACTATTAACTAGCCCGAATCGCTGAGCATACAAGCTCTGATAAAGGGTTATTTGTATAAGGGTGAAAACCTGTTGGCATCCTTTCTATCAATGGATGAAGTAAGTAAAGTTAGGCCAAACACAAAGCAAAAGAGCGCAGATGTGAATATGGCAAACATATCGTGCACAGAATTATTAAGATATGACATATTCTTTTGGTGATTTCAATGGACGGGACAAAGTTATACCTGGCGAACAATTTGTGGACGAAATCGGCAGTTCCATGAAGTAGTTGCGAGTGTTTTACCTGTTGAATGAGACGTTATTAACAAAAAGAATCAATTATACTTCATTACTTACCTCTGAATAGAACCTCAGACCCAAATTGAGAAAAATCTCTTTCGTAACTAGAAGAATTAGTTACGAAAGAGATTTTTCTCGATTTGGGTCTGAGGTTCTATTCAGAGGTAAGTAATGAAGTATAATTGATTCTTTTTATTAATAACGTCTCATTCAACAGGAAAAACATTCGCAACTAATTCATGGAACTGACGATTTCGCCCGCAAATTGTTCGCCAGGTATAACTTTGTCCCGCCCATTGAAATCACCAAAAGAATATGTCATATCTTAATAATTCTGTGCACGATATGTTTGCCATATTCACATCTGCGCTCTTTTGCTTTGTGTTTGGCCTAACTTTACTTACTTCATCCATTGATAGAAAGGATGCCAACAGGTTTTCACCCTTATACAAATAACGCTTTATCAGAGCTTGTATGCTCTGCGATTCGGGCTAGTTAATAATAAGTGGTCATTCATGACTCGTATCCATTCAGGTGAATCACGCCAATTCTAGCTTACACCAATAAATCATTTAATTGAAATGACCAGCGCACTATTCCTATGATTTGGGAGTAAATCTTTTCCTGCAAATAGTATTTTGGCTATATCTGATCGAATTCTACTTGACTCGCGTCGTAAGATTCGCCAAGCTATTATCCCAGCGTACCATCTGTTGTTGGATAAAATGTGTTTGAAGTCTCAGCCTGATAGCAGTCTTTCTGTAGAAATTATTTGCTCACGTCCTCAGCACCGACTGTGACTTTACTACAATGCTTCCTTGTCTTTTCGGATATTGTTCGCATGACAGAGTCCTTTTACATTCTGGTAAAACTTCCGAACATAATTCGCATCTATTGCCCCCTCTATTGGGGATCTGAACACATATGAGATTGTTGGTAAATAATTTGGCTTAGATGCTACTACTGGAAGGTGTTCAATCAAAGACTTCTTGCCTAGTATGCTGCTGGCGATAATTCCGCACACAAATAGTCACTGCTTTCGTTTCACCACACTAAACGTCATTGCAGGGACGTCAACAGTGAAGCCTTTTTTATCCGAGCCTATTGGTCGCTTCGAAATAATGTTTTTTGTACGCGGTTGGAATTAATCCACGCAAACCCCCAACTTGACAACAACCTATCTACGGGGATGTTAGTGCTGCCATTGGCCAATTAAGTTTTTATCCGCCACAAACTCTAGAAACCTAAGACTCAAGTATCTGCCACCTGCGATCTGTTGGCTGCCTATTCTCCAGTCGAGATACTATGTACTCATCCCCTGATGATGAGGTAGGGGGTGGATGAATGGTATCATTGAATGTGAACTTTTACTTGCCTCTTCGATGTCCATTCAGTTTCATCGAAACCAACCGCAGGTGGATAAACTATTTTCCTTGTGTGTTTCTTCATCACAGCAGCTTCCACTTCGATACGGGTTGAAGTTATGTTCAGTATGTCCATTTAATACTCCCGCCATGATTAAAACGGATTTTTCTTTCTTTTAATTTTTGGGTTCTGGATTTGTTATTCTATAGACACCATCTCTAGCACTTTTCACATGTATGACATAAGTTCCACTTGTTGATGGCGATTTGCGGTGTTTTTTTAAAATCTGAATGGTGGTTCTCTCAGTCAATTGCCGTATACATAAATTGAATGTATACGACATCCTACTGCATTAGGAAAAGATCTCAGTTTTCCGACATCCGACTGTATGTAAAAAGGTATTGTGCCTTTTTTATACGTTCATACACGTTCAGCCTCCAAGAAATTAAGACCAAACCCAAGAATGTTATGGTCGGATAATTTGAGGATTTTTCCATTGACAACTGGTAGATTGAATCTTGGCATTATCTGTTTATTGGCAAAACAGATTTCTTAGGGCGATTAAAATCAGCCAATTAATGATGGGTAGGGATTTTCCTGGGCCTAGTAATATGAATGCAACGAAATTTTGGTATCGAACTCTGTAATTTGTTGGTTTATAAAAGAATTGAGGGATACCTATTCTCTCAGTGCTTATTGATAAGGACAGATCATAAAAGAATTTTAAAGCTACTGGCATATTCCTGCCTTATCCGACAATGACGATATTTTTACGTCAGAGTCTACGAGGAAGTAGATATGGACACTGCCAAATGCTGGCAGACGAAATAGTAGGATAAAGCAGCCCAGTTTGCCATATTAATATGGCAACAAAAAAATGCCCGTCTATTAGGTCTGCCATTCGGAATTTGGCAGCACGGGGCCCCGATATGGCGTAAAATGAAAATATTGCTATACACGAATTAGTTCATTGTCAGTTTTTGCTGGCTTATGACAGTGCCAAATAATTTTTTTGTTTAAAATATTGCAGAGATGGATAGGAAAGGGATATGAATGATTATTAAGTTTGGAAAATACAATTTTGTTTAGATAGTGTTTTAAGTACTCAAGGGGCCATTTTAAAGCTCGAAGGACCTCTTTGATTTGAAGGACTTTTTTAAATTTTCAAAGGCTTCTCGCTGAATCATCATGGTAACAGCAAAGAGTTAGGTGATTCTAAGGACATGACATTTTCTGCAAAGTAATTTTTTCAGGTTCCAAGGACCTCTGGGTAAAAATTCATAGCAACATTTTCCTAAAAAGTCCTTTTTTATGGCTCCAATGCCATTTTTCATGGTTC
Organism: Ferdinandea cuprea; assembly: GCA_963576555.1. Lineage (NCBI taxonomy): Eukaryota > Metazoa > Arthropoda > Insecta > Diptera > Syrphidae > Ferdinandea > Ferdinandea cuprea. The sequence continues at coordinate 30,381,070 of OY754962.1, forward strand.
CAAGGACCTCTGGGACAAAATGAAAACCTCTTTCAAGGTTCCAAGGATCTCTTCACACTACCAGCAAATAGTAAGGTGATTTTATACACATTTTCGAAAAATGTCCTTTTTTAAGAATTCAAGGACGTTTTTCAATGTGTACCATAACAGTGAACAAAGAGTGTGGACGCTTAATTACATAACGGCCGCTATCCGCATATGAAACTATCGTCCTGCTCTCCAACTGCTCGGATCCGCTAGTTAATTCTTCTACACCATATTGCTTACCAGAGCTTAATCCGCTGGCAAAAGTGTGATACTTTGTGATTCCGTGGTTTTAAATAGAAATCTTTGCCATGGGATGTCCTTTGAGCACATACTTAATCTCATACTCAACCAACCGCTCTGTACTGCACCCATTTCTTACTCCATCTGCCTAGACCTTGATTATATCCATCTTCGAATTTTACATTCAATCATATTGATGAAATTCAGAGGCAAGTAATGAAGTATAATTGATGCTTTTTATTAATAACGTCTCTTTTAATAGGGAAAACAATCCCAACTACCTCATGGAACTTCGTCCAAAAATTGGTCGTCAGGTATAACTTTGTCAGGCGCATTGAAATCACCAAAGAATCTGTCATATCTAAATAATTCAGTGCACGATGTGTTTGCCATATTCACATTTGGGCTGTCTCTCTTTGTGTTTGGTCTAACTTTACTTACTTCATCCATTGATACTCATTGTTGACTGTAGGTTGCTTTTGTTGCTGTTCATCTTGTTACACCGATGTCAAAGATGCAAACAGGTTTTTCACCCTTATATAACCCTTTATCAGAGCTTGCATACTCAGTGATGGAGATTAGTTGATAAAATGTGGTCATGCGTACAAGTCATGCATCTATTCAGGTGAATCGCTGCAGGCCTATGAACCTTCACCCATACTTCATTGCACACAAAAACATGACCTCCTTTTTATTATACGTTGAGATATTTGTTCTCCATTGGGCTGACATTATGCCCGTTGCCCAGCTTCTTTCTATTTATTCAATGCCATTCGGTAACTAAGTTTCCTTCACTAGTTTCCATCGTTAAACAGAAATTCATGAAACTACCCTACTTATCACCATTTAAAACTAACTTACTGGCTCTATGCAGGCGCTCTAAATTATTAAATTATCATTTTTTTAATCCTAATGCCTTTCGGCCTTCACCAAGAAAATCGGCTTGGAAACCGTTAAGGCTAACGTTTTGGAATGCAGCTCTGATGCGAATCAGAACCTCGTAATCGCATTTCTTACCACGAGCAATTTAATTTTTTTTCTTTTTAATATACCCAATTTCCGCACATTCCAGGTGCATTCTCCGATGTCCTACGAGAGCTTTTCGGATATTCCCGTCTCTTTTAAATCTAAAATTTCATATTCAGGAAATTACGCAGACTACACAATCTCCAAACTTCCGGAGTCAGTACATACTTCGTGGATGTGAAAGGTGTAGTTAGTCCATAAAGGGTTTATCCACCAAAATCTCTATTCAGTAGCCCTATTCAGCAAGACTATTAGTTTAGCAAGTGAACAAGATATTTCGCATCTATTGCCCCCTCTATTGGGGATCTGAACACATATGACGTTGTTGGTAAATAATTTAGATTTGATGCGGTTACTGGAAGGTGTTCAATCAAAGATATCTTGCCTAAGTATGTCGCTTACGATAATTCCGCACACAAATAGTCACTGCTTTCGTTTCACCACAGTAAACGTCATTGCAGGGACGTAAACAGTGAAGCCTTTTTTATCCGAGCCTATTGGTCGCTTCGAAATAATGTTTTTTGTACGCGGTTGGAATTTATCCACGCAAACCTCCAACTTGACAACAACCTATCTACGGGGATGTTAGTGCTGCCATTGGCCAATTAAGTTTTTAGCCGCCACAAACTCTAGAAACCTAAGACTCAAGTAGCTGCCACCTGCGATCTGTTGGCTGCCCATTCTCCAGTCGAGGTACTACGTACTCATCCCCTGATGATGAGGTAGGGGATGGATGAATGGTATCATTGAATGTGAACTTTTACTTGCCTCTTCGATGTCCATTCAGTTTCTTTAAAACCAACCGAATGTGGATTAACAATTTTCCTTGTTTGTTTCTTCATCACAGCAGCTTCCACTTCGATACGGGTTGAAGTTATGTTCAGTATGTCCATTTAATACTCCCACCATGATTAAAACGGATTTTTCTTTCTTTTAATTTTTGGGTTCTTGATTTGTTATTCTATGGACACCATCTCTAGCACTTTTCACATGTATGACATAAGTTCCACTTGTTGATGGCGATTTGCGGTGTTTTTTTTAAAATCTGAATGGTGGTTCTCTCAGTCAATTGTCGTATACGTAAATAGAATGTATACGACATCCTACTGCATTAGGAAAAGATCTCAGTTTTCCGACATCCGACTGTATGTAAAAAGGTATTGTGCCTTTTTTATACGTTCATACACGTTCAGCCTCCAATTCAGATTAAGACTACCCTACTTATCACTATTTAAAACTAACTTACTGGCTCTATGCAGGCGCTCCAAATTATTAAATTATCATTTTTTTTATTCTTAATGCCTTTCGGCCTTTACCAAGAAAATCGGTTTGGAAACCGTTAAGACTAACGTTTTGGAATGCAGCTCTGATGCGAATCAGAACCTCGTAATCGCAATTCCTAACACCAGCAATTTAATTTTTTTCTTTTTAATATACCCAATTTCCGCACATTCCAGGTGCATTCTCCGATGTCCGTCGAGAGCTTTTCGGATATTCCTGTATCTTTTAAATCTAAAATTTCTTGTTCAGAAAATTAGGCAGACTACACAATCCCTAAACTCATGCGTAATTCCGGAGTCAGTACGTACTTCGTGGATGTGAAAAGTGTAGTTAGTCCATAAAGGGTTTATCCACCAAAATCTCTATTCAGTAGCCCTATTCAGCAAGTCTATTAGTTTAGCTAGTGAACAAGACCAGTACCCAGTGTTTATGTGGAAGTCACTTGAAGGGAAGTACTTTAAAGTCAACTTTGCTGCGAAGTGACAGTGGATGTTGCCGTAGTAGTACGTAAAACGTCACCAGCTCTAGATGTGCCTAATTGAAATGACCTGAAAACTGTATTACTTCTTCGGCGTTTATTCAGAGCGCACTATTCCCACGATTTGGGAGTAAATCTTTCCCTGCGAATAGTGTTTTTTGCTACATATAGTCGAATTCTACTTGATTCGCGGCGTAAGTTCCGGGAAAAAATTAAACCAGCGTCCCATCCGTTGTTGGATAAAATATTTTGGAAGTCTCAGCCACATAGGAGTCTTTCTGCAGAAATAATTTTCTCACGTCCTTAACACCGACTGTGACTTTACTACAATGCTTTCTTGTCTTTTCGGATATTGTTCGCATGACAGAGTCCTTTTACATTCTGGTAAAACTTCCGAACATAATTCGCATCTATTGTTCCCTCTATTGGGGATCTGAACACATATGAGGTTGTTGGTAAATAATTTAGCTTTGATGCGGTTACTGGAAGGTGTTCAATCAAAGATTTCTTGCGTAAGTATGTCGCTTACGATAATTCCGCACACAAATAGTCACTGCTTTCGTTTCACCACAGTAAACGTCATTGCAGGGACGTCAACAGTGAAGCCTTTTTTATCCGAGCCTATTGGTCGCTTCGAAATAATGTTTTTTGTACGCGGTTGGAATTAATCCACGCAAACCCCCAACTTGACAACAACCTATCTACGGGGATGTTAGTGCTGCCATTGGCCAATAAAGTTTTTATCCGCCACACACTCTAGAAACCTAAGACTCAAGTAGCTGCCACCTGCGATCTGTTGGCTGCCTATTCTCCAGTCGAGGTACTACGTACTTATCCCCTGATGATGAGGTAGGGGATGGATGAATGGTATCATTGAATGTGAACTTTTACTTGCCTCTTCGATGTCCATTCAGATTCATCGAAACCAACCGCATGTGGATAAACAATTTTCCTTATGTGTTTCTTCATCACAGCAGCTTCCACTTCGATACGGGTTGAAGTTATGTCCAGTATGTCCATTTAATACTCCCACCATGATTAAAACTGATTTTTCTTTTAATTTTTGGGTTCTTGATTTGTTATTCTATGGACACCATCTCTAGCACTTTTCACATGTATGACATAAGTTCCACTTGTTGATGGCGATTTGCGGTGTTTTTTTTAAAATCTGAATGGTGGTTCTCTCAGTCAATTGTCGTATACGTAAATATAATGTATACGGCATCCTACCGCATTAGGAGAGGATCTGAGTTTTCCCGGCATCCGACTGTATGTAAAAAGCTATTGTGCTTTTTTTATACGTTCATACACGTTCAGCCTCCAATTCAGATTAAGACTACCCTACTTATCACTATTTAAAACTAACTTACTGGCTCTATGCAGGCGCTCCAAATTATTAAATTATCATTTTTTTTAATCTTAATGCCTTTCGGCCTTCACCAAGATAATCGGCTTGGAAACCGTTAAGGCTAACGTTTTGGAATGCAGCTCTGATGCGAATCAGAACCTCGTAATCGCATTTCCTAACACGAGCAATTTAATTTTTTTCTTTTTAATATACCCAATTCCCGCACATTCCAGGTGCATTCTCCGATGTCCGTCGAGAGCTTTTCGGATATTCGTGTCTCTTTTAAATCTAAAATTTCATATTCAGAAAATTACGCAGACTACACAAACCCCAAACTCAAGGGTAATTCTGGTGTCAGTAGGTACTTCGTGGATGTGAAAGGTGTACTTAGTCCATAAAGGGGTTTATCCACCAAAATCTCTATTCAGAAGCTCTATTCAGCAAGTCTATTAGTTTAGCAAGTGAACAAGACTACCCAGTGTTTATGTGGAAGTCACTTGAAGGGAAGTACTTTAAAGTCAACTTTGCTGCGAAGTGACAGTGGATGTTGCCGTAGTAGTACGTAAAACGTCACCAGCTCTAGATGTGCCTAATTGAAATGACCTGTAAACTGTATTGTTTCTTCGGCTTTAATTCATAGCACACTATTCCCACGATTTGGGAGTAAATCTTTCCCTGCGAATAGTGTTTTTTGCTATATATAGTCTAATTTTACTTGATTCGCGGCGTAAGTTCCGGGAAAAAATTAACCCAGCGTCCCATCCGTTGTTGGATAAAATATTTTGGAAGTCTCAGCCTCATAGGAGTCTTTCTGCAGAAATTATTTGCTCACGTTCTCAGCACCGACTGTGACTTTACTACAATGCTTTCTTGTCTTTTCGGATATTGTTCGCATGACAGAGTCCTTTTACATTCTGGTAAAACTTCCGAACATAATTCGCATCTATTGTTCCCTCTATTGGGGATCTGAACACATATGAGGTTGTTGGTAAATAATTTAGCTTTGAAGCGGTTACTGGAAGGTGTTCAATCAAAGATTTCTTGCGTAAGTATGTCGCTTACGATAATTCCGCACACAAATAGTCACTGCTTTCGTTTCACCACAGTAAACGTCATTGCAGGGACGTCAACAGTGAAGCCTTTTTTATCCGAGCCTATTGGTCGCTTCGAAATAATGTTTTTTGTACGCGGTTGGAATTAATCCACGCAAACCTCCAACTTGACAACAACCTATCTACGGGGATGTTAGTTAGTGCTGCCATTGGCCAATTAAGTTTTTATCCGCCACAAACTCTAGAAACCTAAGACTCAAGTATCTGCCACCTGCGATCTGTTGGCTGCCTATTCTCCAGTCGAGGTACTACGTACTTATCCCCTGATGATGAGGTAGGGGATGGATGAATGGTATCATTGAATGTGAACTTTTACTTGCCTCTTCGATGTCCATTCAGATTCATCGAAACCAACCGCATGTGGATAAACAATTTTCCTTATGTGTTTCTTCATCACAGCAGCTTCCACTTCGATACGGGTTGAAGTTATGTCCAGTATGTCCATTTAATACTCCCACCATGATTAAAACGGATTTTTCTTTTAATTTTTGGGTTCTTGATTTGTTATTCTATGGACACCATCTCTAGCACTTTTCACATGTATGACATAAGTTCCACTTGTTGATGGCGATTTGCGGTGTTTTTTTTTAAATCTGAATGGTGGTTCTCTCAGTCAATTGTCGTATACGTAAATATAATGTATACGGCATCCTACCGCATTAGGAGAGGATCTGAGTTTTCCCGGCATCCGACTGTATGTAAAAAGCTATTGTGCTTTTTTTATACGTTCATACACGTTCAGCCTCCAATTCAGATTAAGACTACCCTACTTATCACTATTTAAAACTAACTTACTGGCTCTATGCAGGCGCTCCAAATTATTAAATTATCATTTTTTTTAATCTTAATGCCTTTCGGCCTTCACCAAGATAATCGGCTTGGAAACCGTTAAGGCTAACGTTTTGGAATGCAGCTCTGATGCGAATCAGAACCTCGTAATCGCATTTCCTAACACGAGCAATTTAATTTTTTTCTTTTTAATATACCCAATTCCCGCACATTCCAGGTGCATTCTCCGATGTCCGTCGAGAGCTTTTCGGATATTCCTGTCTCTTTTAAATCTAAAATTTCATATTCAGAAAATTACGCAGACTACACAAACCCCAAACTCAAGGGTAATTCTGGTGTCAGTAGGTACTTCGTGGATGTGAAAGGTGTACTTAGTCCATAAAGGGGTTTATCCACCAAAATCTCTATTCAGAAGCTCTATTCAGCAAGTCTATTAGTTTAGCAAGTGAACAAGACTACCCAGTGTTTATGTGGAAGTCACTTGAAGGGAAGTACTTTAAAGTCAACTTTGCTGCGAAGTGACAGTGGATGTTGCCGTAGTAGTACGTAAAACGTCACCAGCTCTAGATGTGCCTAATTGAAATGACCTGTAAACTGTATTGTTTCTTCGGCGTTTATTCAGAGCGCACTATTCCCACGATTTGGGAGTAAATCTTTCCCTGAGAATAGTGTTTTTTGCTACATATAGTCGAATTCTACTTGATTCGCGGCGTAAGTTCCGGGAAAAAATTAAACCAGCGTCCCATCCGTTGTTGGATAAAATATTTTGGAAGTCTCAGCCTCATAGGAGTCTTTCTGCAGAAATTATTTGCTCACGTTCTCAGCACCGACTGTGACTTTACTACAATGCTTCCTTGTCTTTTGGGATATTGTTGGCACGACAGAGTCCTTTTACATTCTGGTAAAACTTCCGAACATAATTCGCATCTATTGCTCCCTCTATTGGGGATCTGAACACATATGACTTTGTTGGTAAATAATTTAGCTTTGATGCGGTTACTGGAAGGTGTTCTCAAAGATTTCTTGCCTAAGTATGTCGCTTACGATAATTCCGCACACAAATAGTCACTGCTTTCGTTTCACCACAGTAAACGTCATTGCAGGGACGTCAACAGTGAAGCCTTTTTTATCCGAGCCTATTGGTCGCTTCGAAATAATGTTTTTTGTACGCGGTTGGAATTAATCCACGCAAACCCCCAACTTCACAACAACCTATCTACGGGGATGTTAGTGCTGCAATTGGCCAATACAGTTTTTATCCGCCACAAACTCTAGAAACCTAAGACTCAAGTGGCTGCCACCTGCGATCTGTTGGCTGCCCATTCTCAATTCGAGGTACTACGTACTCATCCCCTGATGATGAGGTAGCGGATGGATGAATGGTATTATTGAATGTGAACTTTTACTTGCCTCTTCGATGTCCATTCAGTTTCATTGAAACCAACCGAATGTGGATTAACAATTTTCCTTGTGTGTTTCTTCATCACAGCAGCTTACACTTCGATACGGGTTGAAGTTATGTCCAGTGTGTCCATTTAATACTCCCACCATGATAAAAACGGATTTTTCTTTCTTTTAATTTTTGGGTTCTGGATTTGTTATTCTATGGATACCATCTCAAGCACTTTTCACATGTATGACACAAGTTCCACTTGTTGATGGCGATTTGCGGTGTTTTTTTTAAATCTGAATGGGGGTTCTCTCAGTCAATTGCCGAATACATAAATAGAATGTATACGGCATCCTACTGCATTAGGAAAGGATCTCAGTTTTTCCGACATCCGACTGTATGTAAAAAGCTATTGTGTCTTTTTAATATGTTCATACACGTTCAGCCTCAAATTGAGATTAAGACCAAACCCAAGAATGTTATGGTCGGATAATTTGAGGATTTTTCCATTGACAACTGGTAGATTGAATCTTGGCATTATCTGTTTATTGGTAAAACAGATTTCTTAGGGCGATTAAAATCAGCCTATCAATGATGGGTAGGGATTTTCCTGGGCCTAGTAATATGAATGCAACGAAATTTTGGTATCGAACTCTGTAATTTGTTGGCCACTGCAATGCTTTGCGAAGAGAGTTTATAAAAGAATTGAGGGATACCTATTCTCTCAGTGCTTATTGATAAGGACAGATCATAAAAGAATTTTAAAGTGGCCTTATCCGACAATGCCAATATTTTTACGTCAGAGCCTAGAGGAAGTAGATATGGACACTGCCAGATGCTGGCAGACGAAATACTAGGATATAACAGCCCAGTTTGACATATTAATATGGCAACAAAAAAATGCCCGTCTAATAGGTCTGCCCCCGCGATATGGCGTAAAATGAAAATATGGCAATACACGAATTAGTTCATTGTCAGTTTTTGCTGGTTTATGACAGTGCCAAATAATTTTTTTGTGTAAAATATTCCAGAGATGGATAGGAAAGGGATATGAATGATTATTAAGTTTGGTAAATACAATTTTGAAATGAACTTTTGGAGTTGCACTGGATATATATCCATAATTATGTATGAATATGTATAATGCATATTTGCGAATGAAGATAGTGTTTTAAATACTCAAAGGGCCTTTTAAGGCTCGAAGGTCCTCTTTGATTTGAAGGACTTTTTTAAGTTTTCAATGGCTTCTCGCTAAAACATCATGGTAACAGCAAAGAGTTAGGTGATTCTAAGGACATGACATTTTCTGCAAAGTAATTTTTTCAGGTTCCAAGGACCTCTGGGTAAAAATTCATAGCAACATTTTCCTAAAAAGTCCTTTTTTATGGCTCCAAGGTCATTTTTCAATGTTCCAAGGACCTCTGGAGAAAAATGTATAGCAACAGCAAACACTTGGGTGACTTTGGGGACATTTTCCGAAAAACTCATTTATTAAGGCTGCGAAAACCTTTTTCAAGGTTCTAAGGATCTCTTCACACTACCAGCAAATAGTAAGGTGATTTTATAGGCATTTTCGAAAAATAATCTTTTTTAAGAATTCAAGGACGTTTTTCAATGAGTACCATAACAGTGAACAAACAGTGTGTACGCTTTAATTATACATCGGCCACTATCCGCATATGAAACTATCGTCCTGCTCTCCAACATTGCTCGGATCCGCTAGTTAATTCTTCTATACCATATTGCTTACCAGAGCTTAATCCGCTGGCAAAAGTGTGATACCTTGTGATTCCGTGGTTTTAAATAGAAATCTTTGCCATGGGATGTCCTTTGAGCACATACTAAATCTCATACTCAACCAACCGCTCTGTACTGCACCCATTTCTTACTCCATCTGCCTAGACCTTGATTATATCCATCTTCGAATTTTACATTCAATCATATTGATGAGATTCCCAAATGCACCTCTCACCGAACCACCACATAAGTTGTACAAATGATGTCGACAACCCTTCTATATGCAACATTCTTGACGCCACAACATATCAGTTAATTGTACTTCTTATGGTGATTAATAGCGCAGTCAAAAAGAATGTACAAATTGCATAAATCAGACCATTTAAAAGTAAAGCACACAAGTAGGTATTCTGTTAAATTTCTTAAAACCTTCAGTGGCAAATACAAAGTTATTCTTTTTTCAAACAATCCCAATCAAAGTAGTATATTTTACATCAGAGACTAAATGGCGAAAAAATAAACCTGCTAATGCAAAATCCACTTCGACTTCGAAAGAGCGAAAGAAGTTTTCCCCGATTTGAGTCTGAGGTTCTATTCAGAGGTAAGTAATGAAGTATAATTGATGTTTTTTATTAGTTACGTCATTTTAATAGAAAAAAACAATCCCAACTACCTCATGGAACTTCGTCCAAAAATTGCTCTTCAGGTATAACTTTGTCCCGCCCATTGAAATCACCAAAGAATCTGTCATATCTAAATAATTCAGTGCACCATGTGTTTGCCATATTCACATTTGGGCTGTCTCTCTTTGTGTTTGGTCTAACTTTACTTACTTCATCCATTGATACTCATTCATGACTGTAGGTTGCTGTTGTTGCTGTTCACCCACAAACAGCTCCTGTTCATCATGTTACACCGATGTCAAAGATGCAAACAGGTTTTTCACCCTTATATAACCCTTTATCAGAGCTTGCACACTCAGTGATGGAGATTGGTTGATAAAAAGTGGTCATGCGTACAAGTCAGGCATCTATTCAGGTGAATCGCTGCAGGCCTATGGACTAAGTAGGGAAATTTGTTTTCCATTGGGCGGACATTATGCCCGTTGCCCAGCTTCTTTCTATTTATTAAATGCCATTCGGTAACTGAATCTGATCTGATTCCGTATGAATTATAAGAGACTAATGTTAAAATAGCATGAACTTAGTTTAGTTAATCACTCTGGGCGTGTTACTTTCCTACTTCACTTATGTCCTATATCCCCTTGAAGGACCCTAGCAATGTGCCTCAGTTCTCCCTTACTCTTTCCAAGTTGCCGTACTTCCTTCTCGACAGTTCTTCTCTACCGCCGCGTAGTGTGCGATCCTGAGTTAGCAGGTTCTATTGCATCGCGTGGTTAGCTATCGACCTGTCACCTTTCCGGAATGTGCGACCAATCCACTGTCACTTTCATCGCTGTATTGTTGTGGCTATAGGTTTATGGCCCGTCCACTGGGAAAGCTGTTTGCTTGAGATACAGTTCGGCCAAAAAATCCCTCAGACGTTGCGTTTGCAACTTCCTCATGATAGTAGTCTCCAATTAAATGGAACAGCTGGAGCTTGGTGTTTAATCTAATTGCATTACTATGCCAAATCGTGCATAGCTTCCCTGTCTTTATCTCAATCGATGAATGTTGAACCTGGTCGGGTCTCATGTTGTGGGGTCTTCGAACGGCGGTAGTTCGTGGACATGGACACTTGCTATCATAAGATGGTGATCTCGTACCTACCCCATATCAGCTACTCGCCTGTTTCGGCGTCAAGGAGACTACTTCCAAAACGGCGACTGGTGGCTAAATGGTCAATTTGGTTGGAGGTTGCTTGCCTGTTAATTGATACCCAACAGATCTTATGGCAGGCTTTGTTCTCAAACATGGTGATCAACATTGTCATTGCGGTTGCTTAATCCCTGTCATCCCATAACATGGCTGAGATATTCGTTGTCGGTGCCTACCTTGGCATTCAGGTCGCCCATCACTATGACATTGTCGCCGTTGGGTATTGCACTGAAAATAGCTCACAACTGGTTGTAGAATGTCTCCTTTTCTTCCTCTGACGAGCCCTCGGTAAGGGCGTAACACTGTATAATGGAGAGCCCATCTTGTGAATTTAACAGTAGTCTTGTCAATTTTTTACACTGTGATTTCTCTGAGTGTACTAAAATGTATTATCAATTATATAATAGGTATTATCCTAACTTAAATCATTTGTTAGATTTTTGAATTAGAATATGTTTGCGTTTGTCGTATTTGACCGCTTTGAGATTTACTTGCAATGACTTTTAATTAACAACAAAACATTAGTACTTGAGTGGACAGAAAATTTACAGTTTGTAAAAAAGGGTTCAGCTGTAACTAATCCCAAAATGTTCTTTGCTATTGTTTAAAAGGCCATGAACATCGACTTAAATTTTACCTGAGTGGTATCTGCCTTTTCTTGTTAGCACGTGTCTTCGGTTTACTTAACCTTCACTTTGTCGATAAAAAAGAACCATAAATACTTATATTATCTGGCAAAAAGGGTTTCTATGTACTATTTAGGGATCAGCTTTGGACGACTGCCACCAAGCAAAATTAAACTATCTTGCAATAATTGTTAAAACTGACTTCAACAGATGGGTAATAAGTGTATTACCCACTCATATGTTTTGCGACTTAATACCGTAAAATAAAAATGAATTTGAGTGGAATAGAAACGGAAGCATATAGAGATTTCTTATTGCTTTTGTAGGGCAATTATTTATTTATTTTCTACGATCTTACGATCTACAAATATATTTATATCAGTTTTTGGCAAATGGAAATGAAAAAAACATTACTTAAAAACATTTCAAGCATTTACATGATTTTTTTTTCTACGATCTAAGGATCTACGAATATTTATGTACATATATCAGTTTTTGGCAAATGGAAATGGAAAAAACAACAATACTTAAAAATGTTTCATAATTTTCAATTAAACTGACTTCTTGTCATACCTACGTAAATCAATCATAATACAACTAGAGTCCGACCAAACATTCGGCTTCGGCGAAAAAGGCAGAGATTTAGCCCAAGCCGAATATTGAATTGATCAACCGTTTTTCCGAGAATTTTACGCATGAGTGATGGCGTAATCCTTAGATCGTGATAGCTTTGTTACCTGGGACCCACTATATGGGCACTCTGTTAATGGAAATTGAGTTATTTTAAAATAGTTAGACGTGATATTTAACAAGTGGTTACAGTTTTCCACCTGTTATTGGCTTTCATTCTGATCTTGTATTCCACTCGCACTCTGAGGTTGCAGATTTGTTCGAATGAAGTGCCTGGTCATGATCGATTTCCGATCCTTTTCTTGCTAGCTTGTCGGCCATCTTATTCCCGGTTATGTCCCTGTGTTCAGGAACTCAGCAAAGACATACGTTGTGCTTTAATATTAACCAGCTGGGATTTGATTTCAATTGCATTAACTGCATTAATGGCTGCTTGGCTGATACAGAACCTTAGCTTGGAAATCATGGAGTCTAAGTAATGAATATTTAATTCCTCTGATAATAGACAGGAACCTGTTCCGCGTCCATCTGTGTATATGGATATAGATATCATTTTCGTGGGTTCATTCGCATTACATTCTTCCCTGTTCGAAAAGGAGCAGGAGAATTGTTTCTCAAAGTCCATGTAGGGCAACGTATATTCGGATCTAACGTTGTCTCATACAGACATTTCAAGAATCTGTGCATGCCCTGTGTTCCAGCTGACTATTTGGCTGATCCTCTTGGCAGCTGATTCGTGCACCTAAATCCAAGGGTAGCAAATTTAGATTTTAGTGTCGCTTGCAAAACAGCGGTTGGTTATGTGCAACCGGTTGTCACTGTGCATGCTACCCTCCGTATTTTCGTCAATAACTGAAGATTGCTTGGTTTGTCTGAGGCTTGCCACCAGAATATTCTGACATAATATGTGAGTATCATTCGTACAACTACCGTATACTTATAGCACATTCCAGGAGTGACTACTTTTACTCGTATTAAATCTAGGAGAGTGTGTTTGTAGTAAATGGTTGAAAGTCTCCTTGCTGGATGTTGTCCAGTTTCCACTACAAGTATCCAGAAACAGTGGGTTCATTTAAAACAATATCACTGCAAAATATTTGCCAGCCAATATGCTTAGCACTGGCTATTGGCACTGAATCTTGAACCTACGCTGATTAGCCTTATAAATGGCTTTCTGTCTAAATGTTTTCTGACGTCGATGCAAGATTTCTGCAGTTCTGCTGACTTTGGCGTCAGCGTACTCGGGGTTGATCTAAGTATATGTTAATAGAAACAAGTTCGCAGTTTCAACACTTTTCATATATTCATATAAAAATAATTTTTATTTGTTACAAAATAATAAATACATTTTAAAAAAATAATTCTTAATACATTTGCAAGTAAAGAAATTAATTTTGGAAAATACGCAAGAGCAAGTAAGTGACCGTAATGATCACACCCAATGTCATTACTGCCATTATGGCAGCGGAGCCACACAGTTGTTTTGTACGAACATCTGGTTCCTGCTGCATACCATGAACGTTAGGAGGAACTATCGGTCGACGATTTGGGGGTATTGAAAATGATGGAGTTGGTAGCAATGCTGGAGTAAAAACCCCACATCCAATAAGTTCATTCCGTATGAAATCAGGTTGCTCTTCTGACAGCTTGCGGAAGCAGAAAACTCGTTTAGAACGACACAATCCTGGCCTTGGAGGGTTATCCTCTTCGTCACTGCCAATTACAAATATTTTTTGCTCGGCTGGATCGCACTTGCCGATGCTTTTATTTAGATTTTGAGGAGGCATTTTATACTATTCGATTCTTGTGATATTAAATACGGCAAGTTCTAAGAAGTCACACCCTACACTGAGGTCTTATGAATACCGGAAACGGATAAAAGGTGTTTTTACCACCAGACTTAAAACTGTAGTTAATTAAGACATTTTTCATTCATTTAAAAGCAACGACTTTGCTGACTGATTGAATAGAAATTGAAAAGGAAAACTTACAAGACTCTATTCTGCTCGATTGCATTACCACAAACAGATGCAAATTTTTATTCACAGGCTATGTTGTCAAATTGAATCTGAATCCATATGAATTATTAATTTATGTTAAAATAGCATGAACTTAGTTTAGTCATTTTTTTACTTCACTTATGTCCTATATCCCCTTGAAGGACCCTAGCAAGTTCTCCCTTACTCTTTCCAAGTTGCCGTACTTCCTTATCGACTGTTCTTCTCTACCGCCGTGTAGTCTGCGATCCTGAGTTAGCAGGCTCCATTGCATCAAGTGGTTAGCTATTAACCTGTCACCTTTCCTGTCACCTTGACCAATCCAATGTCACTTTCATCGCTGTATTGTTGTGGCTGTAGGTTTATGGCCTGTTCACTGGGAAAGCTGTTCGCTTGAGATACGGTTCGGCCAAAAAATCCTTCAGATGTTGCGTTTGCAGCTTCCTCATGATAGTAGTCTCCAATTAAATTGAACAGAAGAAGCTTGGTGTTTAAGCTAATTGCATTACTATGCCAAATCGTGCAAAGGTTCCCATATGCATATTTTTCCTTGCATATTCGATCTCAATCGATCGATTTTGAACCTGGGCGGGTCTCATGTTAAGAGATTTTTACCAAACAAAAACTTTATGACAGGTACCTTTATTTAAAACGACAAAGATAAACAAACAAAAACGCCGTGACATGTTACAGCAACAACTTTAAATACGAACTTTGAAGCAAATATGTTGAACCGTTTCGCCATACGGCTGCCAGAGAGTCAAACCGATGGACGGCATTGGCAGAACCACTTTGGTCGTAATATCGTCTCTCATAATCAGTTTCAGTTGGAAATTTTCGCAGGACTGCCATAACTTCTTTTTAGTAGTAACAATAACTTAAAATCCACACAAAGAAACTGGCACCTTCCGATAACATTTTCCATGAACATATGTAAAGCTAAAAATTCACGCCTTCCTCGGAAATATTCCTTCACGATTCTTGCATGAAATCGATTTACAAAGCCTTACATTATCCAATAGAAAATAACAACGTTGGATACCAAAGTCACCTAACATTTCAAGGGCCAATAGAAAATAGCAATAACTGAGAATATCCACACAAAGTTGAGAGCCTAAAGTCAGAGACGGCACTGAGTAAGAAAATTAAGTAGGTGTGGGAGATACTTAGTGTCTCCCAGCGATTTCTGGCTTAAAGCGAGTTTATAAAAGTATTGAGTATGCGAGATACCTATCCTCTAATAGCGTATCCTCTAATTACGTATAGCAAAAATGCTCAGATGTACATACATATTTATGTTGCTTTGCTATTTTAAATCAAAATTGTATTGCGATAGGTATACGATTTTTATCAACCAACCTCTGCTTTGTTTTCCGTTTCCGTCGTTTAACTCCTGTTTCTAAGCCATACAATTATATAATTATACAGGTAAAGAATTGTATGTCGACAGGAAAATAAGGCCAATTGCGCACTTCTCCTAATATACCTAAGAATAAATTTACTCCCTTCAGCTTTAATATACCCTACCCTGGTTTATAACTGAATTGACTCGAATGATTTTGGATGATTTTAACTTGCTGAATAGTTTGCTGGCAAATCTTGCTACATTTCAATCTAACATCAACCTAGCGCAACAGACACAGCTATTTTATTCAATGACAACCACGAAAGCCCAAAAATGAGCTTTCGCAAAACATTTGCTTCACCTGATCCGGCAGAAAGAACATCGACATCATCAGCATAAGCCTGCGTGCACAGACAAGAAACGTTAAGTGTGATCAGCTGCACCATAACAGTGGACAAAGAGTGTGTACGCTGTCATTACATATCGCCGCTGTCCGCATCTGAACTATCGTCCTGCTTCCCAACATTTCACGGAACCGCGAGTTGATTCTTCTAGTTACGAAAGAGATTTTTCTCGATTTGGGTCTGAGGTTCTATTCAGAGGTAAGTAACGAAGTATAATTGATTCTTTTTGTTAATAACATCTCATTCAATAGGAAAAACATTCGCAACTACTTCATGGAACTGCCGATTTCGTCCACAAATTGCTCTTCAGGTATAACTTTGTCCCGCCCATTTAAATCACCAAAGAATCTGTCATATCTAATTCAGTGCACGATGTGTTTGCCATATTCACATTTGCGCTGTCTCTCTTTGTGTTTGGTCTAACTTTACTTACTTCATCCATTGATACTCATTGTTGACTGTAGGTTGCTTTTGTTGCTGTTTACCCACAAACAGCTCCTGTTCATCTTGTTACACCGATGTCAAAGATGCAAACAGGTTTTTCACCCTTATATAACCCTGATCCCGTACAAGTCAGGCATCTATTCAGGTGAATCGCCTATGAAGGCCTATGAACTTTTACCCATACTTCATTGCACACAAAAACATAACCTCCTTTTTATTCTAAGTAGGGAAATTTGTTTTCCATTGGGCGGACATTATGCCCGTTGCCCAGCTTCTTTCTATTTATTCAATGCCATTCGGTAACTGAATCTGATCTGATTCCGTATGAATTATAAGAGACTAATGTTAAAATAGCATGAACTTAGTTTAGTTAATCACTCTGGGCGTGTTACTTTCCTACTTCACTTATGTCATATATCCCCTTGAAGGACCCTAGCAATCGCGAGGTTACCTATCGACCTGTCACCTTTCCGGAATGTGCGACTAATCCACTGTCACTTTCATCGCTGTATTGTTGTGGCTATATGTTTATGGCCCATCCACTGGGAAAGCTGTTTGCTTGAGATACGGTTCGGCCAAAAAATCCCTCAGACGTTGCGTTTGCAACTTCCTCATGATAGTAGTCTCCAATTAAATGGAACAGCTGGAGCTTGGTGTTTAATCTAATTGCATTACTATGCCAAATCGTGCATAGCTTCCCTGTCTTTATCTCAATCGATGAATGTTGAACCTTGTGGGGTCTTCGAACGGCGGTAGTTCGTGGACATGGACACTTGCTATCATAAGATGGTGATCTCGTACCTACCCCATATCAGCTACTCGCCTGTTTCGGCGTCAAGGAGACTACTTCCAAAACGGCGACTGGTGGCTAAATGGTCAATTTGGTTGGAGGTTGCTTGCCTGTTAATTGATACCCAACAGATCTTATGGCAGGCTTTGTTCTCAAACATGGTGATCAACATTGTCATTGCGGTTGCTTAATCCCTGTCATCCCATAACATGGCTGAGATATTCGTTGTCGGTGCCTACCTTGGCATTCAGGTCGCCCATCACTATGACATTGTCGCCGTTGGGTATTGCACTGAAAATAGCTCACAACTGGTTGTAGAATGTCTCCTTTTCTTCCTCTGACGAGCCCTCGGTAAGGGCGTAACACTGTATAATGGAGAGTCCATCTTGTAAATTTAACAGTAGTCTTGTCAAGTTTTCACACTGTGATATCTCTGAGTGTACGACTAAAATGTATTATCTATTATATAATAGGTATTATCCTAACTTAAATCATTTGTTAGATTTTTGAATTAGAATATGTTTGCGTTTGTCGTATTTGACCGCTTTGAGATTTACTTGCAATGACTTTTAATTAACAACAAAACATTAGTACTTGAGTGGACAGAAAATTTACAGTTTGTAAAAAAGGGTTCAGCTGTAACTAATCCCAAAATGTTCTTTGCTATTGTTTAAAAGGCCATGAACATCGACTTAAATTTTACCTGAGTGGTATCTGCCTTTTGTTGTTAGCACGTGTCTTCGGTTTACTTAACCTTCACTTTGTCGATAAAAAAGAACCATAAATACTTATATTATCTGGCAAAAAGGGTTTCTATGTACTATTTAGGGATCAGCTTTGGACGACTGCCACCAAGCAAAATTAAACTATCTTGCAATAATTGTTAAAACTGACTTCAACAGATGGGTAATAGGTGTATTACCCACTCATATGTTTTGCGACTTAATACCGTAAAATAAAAATGAATTTGAGTGGAATAGAAACGGAAGCATATAGAGATTTCTTATTGCTTTTGTAGGGCAATTATTTATTTATTTTCTACGATCTTGCGATCTACAAATATATTTATATCAGTTTTTGGCAAATGGAAATGAAAAAAACATTACTTAAAAACATTTCAAGCATTTACATGATTTTTTTTTCTACGATCTAAGGATCTACGAATATTTATGTACATATATCATTTTTTGGCAAATGGAAATGGAAAAAACAACAATACTTAAAAATGTTTCATAATTTTCAATTAAACTGACTTCTTGTCATACCTACGTAAATCAATCATAATACAACTAGAGTCCGACCAAACATTCGGCTTCGGCGAAAAAGGCAGAGATTTAGCCCAAGCCGAATATTGAATTGATCAACCGTTTTTCCGAGAATTTTACGCATGAGTGATGGCGTAATCCTTAGATCGTGATAGCTTCGTGTCCTGGGACCCACTATAGGGGCACTCTGTTAATGGAAATTGAGTTATTTTAAAATAGTTAGACGTGATATTTAACAAGTGGTTACAGTTTTCCACCTGTTATTGGCTTTCATTCTGATCTTGTATTCCACTCGCACTCTGAGGTTGCAGATTTGTTCGAATGAAGTGCTTGGTCATGATCGATTTCCGATCCTTTTCTTGCTAGCTTGTCGGCCATCTTATTCCCGGTTATGTCCCTGTGTCCAGGAACTCAGCAAAGACATACGTTGTGCTTTAATGTGATCCAGCTGGGATTTGATTTCCGTAGCATTAACTGCATTAATGGCTGCTTAGCTGATACAGTACAGGCAACGGCAGATTCATTGTTGACGTCAGATGTATTAAATTCACCATCGGAACGAAAAGAATCCAGTGAGAGCATATCAATGATGCAAACTTCCTTGACGTAAACTCTTTCACTTTATCTTTTTATTTCGTCGCAGTTCGTTTGGTCTTCGAAAAAGAGCATGATTGAGTTTCGTCAGACTCTCATAAACACGTACAAACCGGGTACTCGTGAATCCAAGACAGCTTAGGGTAACAGAATTGGAATTGTTTTTGTAGTACTTTGCGGATTTCCTTAGTACATGTGTTTTCATTTGTGCATGTGGTAGTTTAACGATGACTACGCTGTTCGTAGAACTACTCAACGGTTTAGTGAGTAAAATAATATTCGGTGTTGCTGAATTCGCTTTAATCGTTGCACAATATTGTTTGAATACTTTAAAGAAATTCTCGTCAGCACTCATCGGAATACCATGCAGAACAAGATCTTCTGATATGTTTTCTCTGGCGAGAGCCATCATCAATACTACTTTAACTGTTTAAAACCATTTGCGCTTAAGCAATTTAAGTTTTGTGTTGAATTCGCTTTCCGTCGCAGTTATACGCTCCAGAACGATGGCTAACATAGCGTCAAATTCCGATTTCAGATGAGAAACTATTGATGTTGTTACAAAATCTAAGCTCCTCAAAACGGCTTTCAATTTTATTCCATAGTTTGGCTGACCACAGCGCCGATGCTGGAGACTCAGACCGTGGAGCGATAGAGATGGCACATTTATCGGTCGATCTTAGTTTTCTTTTTTGCTAGTTTGTGTTAATGTTAGACATTATGGTTAAGTGTACTCACAAATTATAGACAAATAAATCAAAATTTTTGGGAAAGTAAAGTATGTGTTTGCGTTACGTTCTATGTCACAATCATTTTCGGCAACTCACACCATGTTCAAGTAACTACGACTTGGCTTGTAGATGCTCCGAATATCACTGGAATATTTCAAACACTTTTCATATACATATATATATATATATATATAAAATTAATTTTTATTTGTTAAAAAATATTAAATACATTTTAAAAAAATAATTCTTACTACATTTGCAAGTAAAGAAATTAATTTTGGAAAATACGCAAGAGCAAGTAAGTGACCGTAATGATCACACCCAATGTCATTACTGCCATTATGGCAGCGGAGCCACACAGTTGCTTTGTACGAACATCTGGTTCCTGCTGCATACCATGAACGTTAGGAGGAACTATCGGTCGACGATTTGGGGGTGGTGAAAATGATGGAGTTGGTAGAAATGCTGGAGTAAAATCCTCACATCCAGTAAGTTCATTCCGTATGAAATCAGGTTGCTCTTCTAACAGCTTGCGGAAGCAGAAAACTCGTTTAGAACGACACAATCCTGGCCTTGGAGGGTTATCCTCTTCGTCACTGCCAATTACAAATATTTTTTGCTCGGCTGAATCGCACTTGCCGATGCTTTTATTTAGATTTTGAGGAGGCATTTTATACTATTGGATTCTTGTGATATTATTTACGGCAAGTTCTAAGAAGTCACACCCTACACTGAGGTCTTATGAATACCGGAAACGGATTAAAGGTGTTCACTTCAATATGACGGCGGTGAGGTGAATTCAATGTAGCACAGGGTGAAGCATTAAAAACATAATGAAGTAAATTTTTTTATTTTGAATTTCGAATTGAACTTAAATATCTATTTGCCATGTATTATATTGGATTGATTGTAAGTTGTTAAAAACCAATTAGACCTGTTAAAATATAAACAAAGGTCTTGAGGAATATACAGTATTGGCCAAATCTATTGCACCGAGTTAATTTTGATATATAATATCAGCAATTATATTGATCACCTGCTTAGTGTCCCAACTAAGTATTTAACTTAAGTAGGTCGATACTCCTGAAGCTATTGCGAAAACATGATGGTAATTATAGAGAATATATAGACCCCCAACTGAAGTTATAGCTCTTCACAGTGGAAATGAGGTACAACTACTCTAAATACTATAACGTTGGGACTAGAAAAATTATAAAAAAACAAGTATCCAATAGTTTCGGTACAACAGGAATTTTGCTTATAGGGCGGTAATTTATAATTTTATTTTTACCACCAGACTTAAAAACTGTAGTTAATTAAGACATTTTTCATTCATTTAAAAGCAACGACTTGACAATGACTGATTGAATAGAAATTGAAAAGGAAAACTTACAAGACTCTTTTCTGCTCGATTGCATTACCACAAACAGATGCAAATTTTTATCCACAGGCTATGTTGTCAAATTGAATCTGATTCCATATGAATTATTAATTTACGTTAAAATAGCATGAACTTAGTTTAGTTATTTTTTTACTTCACTTATGTCCTATATCCCCCTGAAGGACCCTAGCAAGTTCTCCCTTACTCTTTCCAAGTTGCCGTACTTCCTTATCGACTGTTCTTCTCTACCGCCGTGTAGTCGGCGATCCTGAGTTAGCAGGCTCCATTGCATCACGTGGTTAGCTATCAACCTGTCACCTTTCTTGTCACCTTGACCAATCCAATGTCACTTTCATCGCTGTATTGTTGTGGCTGTAGGTTTATTGCCTGTTCACTGGGAAAGCTGTTCGCTTGAGATACGGTTCGGCCAAAAAAATCCTTCAGATGTTGCGTTTGCAGCTTCCTCATGATAGTAGTCTCCAATTAAATTGAACAGAAGAAGCTTGGTGTTTAAGCTAATTGCATTACTATGCCAAATCGTGCAAAGGTTCCTATATGCATATTTTTCCTTGCATATTCGATCTCAATCGATCGATGTTGAACCTGGGCGGGTCTCATGTTAAGAGATTCTACCAAACAAAAACTTTATTTTCACTTTTACAGGTACCTTTATTTAAAACGACAAAGATTAGCAGAAAAAACGCCGTGACATGTTACCCCAACAACTTTAAATACGAACTTTGAAGCAAATATATTGAACCGTTTCGCCATACGGCTGCCAGAGAGTCAAACCGATGGACGGCGTTGGCAGACACACTTTGGTCGTAATATCGTCTCTCATAATCAGTTTTAGTTGGAAATTTCCGCAGGACTGCCATAACTCCTTTTTTGTACATATACTAATGTATACGAGGCAGTTAGTAACAATAACTTAAAATCCACACAAAGAAACTGACACCTTCCGATAACATTTTCCATGTACATATGTAAAGCTAAAAATTCACGCCTTCCTCGGAAATATTCCTTCACGATTCTTGCATAAAATCGATTTACAAAGCCTTACATTATCCAATAGAAAATAACAACGTTGGATACCAAAGTCACCTAACATTTCAAGGGCCAATAGAAAATAGCAATAACTGAGAATATCCACACAAAGTTGAGAGCCTAAAGTCAGAGACGGCACTGAGTAAGAAAATTAAGTAGGTGTGGGAGATACTTAGTGTCTCCCAGCGATTTCTGGCTTAAAGCGAGTTTATAAAAGTATTGAGTATGCGAGATACCTATCCTCTAATAGCGTATCCTCTCATTACGTATAGCAAAAATGCTCAGATGTACATACATATTTATGTTGCTTTGCTATTTTAAATCAAAATTGTATTGCGATAGGTATACGATTTTTATCAACCAACCTCTGCTTTGTTTTCCGTTTCCGTCGTTTAACTCCTGTTTCTAAGCCATACAATTATATAATTATACAGGTAAAGAATTGTATGTCGACAGGAAAATAAGGCCAATTGCGCACTTCTCCTAATATACCTAACAATAAATTTACTCCCTTCAGCTTTAATATACCCTACCCTGGTTTATAACTGAATTGACTCGAATGATTTTGGATGATTTTAACTTGCTGAATAGTTTGCTGGCAAATCTTGCTACATTTCAATCTAACATCAACCTAGCGCAACAGACACAGCTATTTTATTCAATGACAACCACGAAAGCCCAAAAATGAGCTTTCGCAAAACATTTGCTTCACCTGATCCGACAGAAAGAACATCGACATCATCAGCATAAGCCTGCGTGCACAGACAAGAAACGTTAAGTGTGATCAGCTGCACCATAACAGTGGACAAAGAGTGTGTACGCTGTCATTACATATCGCCGCTGTCCGCATCTGAAACTATCGTCCTGCTTCCCAACATTTCACGGAACCGCGAGTTGATTCTTCTAGTTACGGAAGAGATTTTTCTCGATTTGCGTCGGAGGTTCTATTCAGAGGTAAGTAATGAAGTATAATTGATTCTTTTTGTTAATAACGTCTCATCAACAGGTAAAACATTCGCAACTACTTCATGGAACTGCCGATTTCGTCCACAAATTGTTCGCCAGGTATAACTTTGTCCCGCCCATTATAATCACCAAAAGAATATGTCATATCTTAATAATTCTGTGCACGATATTTTCGCCATATTCACATCTGCGCTCTTTTGCTTTGTGTTTGGCCTAACTTTACTTACTTCATCCATTGATAGAAAGGATGCCAACAGGTTTTCACCCTTATACAAATAACGCTTTATCAGAGCTTGTATGCTTAGCGATTCGGGCTAATTAATAATAAGTGGTCATTCATGACTCGTATCCATTCAGGTGAATCACGCCAATTCTAGCTTACACCAATAAATCATTTAATTAAAATGACCTGAAAACTGTATTATTTCTTCGGCTTTTATACACAGCGCACTATTACCATGATTTGGGAGTAAATCTTTTCCTGCAAATAGTGTTTTGGCTATATCTGATCGAATTATACTTGACTCGCGTCGTAAGATTCGGCAAACTATTATCCCAGCGTACCATCCGTTGTTGGATAAAATTTTTTTGAAGTCTCAGCCTGATAGCAGTCTTTCTGCAGAAATTATTTGCTCACGTCCTCAGCACCGACTGTGACTTTACTACAATGCTTCCCTGTCTGTTCGTATATTGTTCTCATGACAGCGTCATTTTAAATTCCGGAAAAAATTCCGATCATAATTCGCATCTATTGCCCCCTCTATTGGGGATCTGAACACATATGAGGTTGTTGGTAAATAATTTAGCTTTGATGCGGTTACTGGAAGGTGTTCAATCAAAGATTTCTTGCCTAAGTATGTCGCTTACGATAATTCCGCACACAAATAGTCACTGCTTTCGTTTCACCACAGTAAACGTCATTGCAGGAACGTCAACAGTGAAGGCTTTATTATCCGAGCCTATTGGTCGCTTCGAAATAATGTTTTTTATACGCGGTTGGAATTAATTCACGCAAACCCCCAACTTCACAACAACCTATCTACGGGGATGTTAGTGCTGCCATTGGCCAATAAAGTTTTTATCCGCCACAAACTCTAAAAAACCTAAGACTCAAGTAGCTGCCACCTGCGATCTGTTGGCTGCTCATTCTCCAGTCGAGGTACTACGTACTCATCCCCTGATGGATGAATGGTATCATTGAATGTGAACTTTTCCTTGCCTCTTCGATGTCTATTCAGTTTCATTGAAACCAACCGAATGTGGATTAACAATTTTCCTTGTGTGTTTCTTCATCACAGCAGCTTCCACTTCGATACGGGTTGAAGTTATTTCCAGTAAGTCCAGTTAATACTCCCACCATGATTGAAACGGATTTTTCTTTCTTTTAATTTTTGGGTTCTGGATTTGTTATTCTATGGACACCATCTCTTGCACTTTTCACATGTATGACATAAGTTCCACTTGTTGATGGCGATTCGCGGTGTTTTCTTAAAATCTGAATGGGGGTTCTCTCAGTCAATTGCCGAATACATAAATAGAATGTATACGGCATCCTACTGCATTAGGAGAGGATCTCAGTTTTTCCGACATCCGATTGTATGTAAAAAGCCATTGTGCCTGTTTTATACGTTCATACAAGTTCAGCCTCCAATTGAGATTAAGACCAATCCCAAGAATGTTATGGTCGGATAATTTGAGGATTTTTCCATTGACAACTGATAGATTGAATCTTGGCATTATCTGTTTATTGGTAAAACAGATTTCTTAGGGCGATTAAAATCAATAAACTTTAATAAAGTAAAGTGAAAATATGGCGATACACGAATTAGTTCATTGTCAGTTTTTGCTGGCTTATGACAGTGCCAAATAATTTTTTTGTTTAAAATATTGCAGAGATGGATAGGAAAGGGATATGAATGATTATTAAGTTTGGTAAATACAATTTTGAAATTAATTTTTGGAGTTGCACTGGATATGTATAATGCATATTTGCGAATGCAAATATTTTGTTAAGATAGTGTATTAAGTACTCAAGGGGCCATTTTAAGGGTCGAAGGACCTCTTTGATTTGAAGGACTTTTTTAAGTTTTCAATGGCTTCACGCTAAAACATCATGGTAACAGCAAAGAGTTAGGTGATGCTAAGGACATGACATTTTCTGCAAAGTAATTTTTTCAGGTTCCAAGGACCTCTGGGTAAAAATTCATAGCAACATTTTCCTAAAAAGTCCTTTTTTATGGCTCCAAGGCCATTTTTAAATGTTCCAAGGACCTCTGGAGAAAAATGTATAGCAAACACTTGGGTGATTTTGGGGACATTTTCCGAAAAACTCATTTTTTAAGGCTGCGAAAACCTCTTTCAAGGTTCCAAGGATCTCTTCACACTACCAGCAAATAGTGAGGTGATTTTATAGGCATTTTCGAAAAATAATCTTTTTTAAGAATTCAAAGACGTTTTCAATGTGTACCATAACAGTGAACAAAGAGTGTGGACGCTGTAATTACAAATCCGCCGCTATCCGCATATGAAACTATCGTCCTGCTCTCCAACATTGCTCGGATCCGCTAGTTAATTCTTCCACACCATATTGCTTACCAGAGCTTAAACCGCTGGCAAAAGCGTGATACTTTTTGTTTCCGTGGTTTTATATAGAAATGTTTTCCATGGCATGTCCTTTGAGCACATACTAAATCTCATACTCTACCAACCGCTCTGTACTGCACCCATTTCTTACTCCTTCTGCCTAGACCATGATTATATCCTTCTTCGACTTTAACATTCAAGCATATTGATGAGATTCCCAAATGCACCTCTCACCGAACCACCACATAAGTTGTACAAATGATGTCGACAACCCTTCTATATGCAACATTCTTGACGCCACAACATATCAGTTAATTGTACTTCTTATGGTGATTAATAGCGCAGTCAAAAAGAATGTACAAATTGCATAAATCAGACCATTTAAAAGTAAAGCACACAAGTAGGTATTCTGTTAAAATTCTTAAAACCTTCAGTGGCAAATACAAAGTTATTCTTTTTTCAAACAATCCCAATCAAAGTAGTATATTTTACATCAGAGACTAAATGGCGAAAAAATAAACCTGCTAATGCAAAATCCACTTCGACTTCGAAAGAGCGAAAGAAGTTTTCCCCGATTTGAGTCTGAGGTTCTATTCAGAGGTAAGTAATGAAGTATGATTGATGCTTTTTATTAATAACGTCTCTTTTAATAGGAAAAACAATCCGAACTACCTCATGGAACTTCGTCCAAAAATTGCTCTTCATGTATACCTTTGTCCCTCCCATTGAAATCACCAAATAATCTGTCATATCTAAATAATTTAGTGCACGATGTTTTTGCCATATTCACATTTGCGTTGTGTCTCTTTGTGTTTGGTCTACTGTTACTTAATTGATACTTATTGTTGACTGTATGTGGCTTTTGTTGCTGTTCACCCGCAAACAGTTCCTGCCCTGCGAACCAAAATTCGGTAGTTTTCTCGAAAGCACTACCACAAAGAAATTTGTTTTGTGAATGTGTTTGCGTTCTCTTTCAGTATTAGTATGTTCAGCTAATCTACTTCCGTGGAAGTACGGATATAACCGGTGAAATATGTACTCCGAGGAAGTAGTTTTTTGACCCTAATAAAGGGTGATCCATTTCGAGGTTCCCTACTTTTTTAAAGAAAAAAACACAGAAAATTCAAATTTAATGGAGAATGTTTATTATCATTTGAAAGAATATTCTTTGGCATTTATTTTTTGAAGATTATGTCTATCAAATGTTGGCCGTTGCTACGTCGCAGATGGTTCATCCGTTGAGTCCAATTTTCGATCACTCGTTCGAGCATTTCGACTGGTAACTGGCGAATGACACGCGTGATGTTTTCCTCCAAGGCCTGAATCGAAGCGGGTTTGTCGGCATAAGCTTTTGGCTTTACATATCCCCACAGGAAAAAGTCTAACGGTGGGATATCACACGATCTTGGTGGCCAATCGACCGGCCCAAAACGTGAAATTATGTGCTCACCGAAATGTACTCTCAATAAGTCCATTGATTAATGCGATGTGTGGGAAGTGGCGCCGTCTAGCTGAAACCAAATGTCGCCGAGATCACGAGCTTCAATTTCAAGCATCAAATAGTCGGTTATCATGGCACGATAATGGTCGCCATTGACGGTTACGTTCGCACCGGCATAATTTTTAAAGAAATATGGACCGATGATTCCACCGGCCCACATATTTTCTTCACAGCGTGCTGGACGTGGTCTATTCGGTTGAATATTATCCAATAATGAATGCTGGGTCTCAAAATGGGTGATGGTGTTGCGAATAGTACGCTCAGTAGGCCGATTATGTTGACCATAAGTTGAGCGAAGTGCACGAAACACATTCCTCACAGAACGTGAATTTTCATAATAAAGTTGAACAATTTGTAAACGTTGTTCACGCGTAAGTCTTTCCATTATGAAATGCCAAACAATACTAAACAAAAAAAACATGACAGCATGACACGACTCACACGTGATCTGTCAAAAAAGGCTATTGAAAAAAGTATCTCTACTTGGATCACCCGTTATAACTCAGTAAGATCACTTTTTATTACCCACATTTTTTCTTTTGTTTTTTTCCTTATCACCCTCAAAACAAAATCCATGTCCAAGCAAAAAGCAAGATCTTATCGATGAGTAGAATCGACCTTTAGACAATATTTAAAATATCAAAAGGATTTGAGTCAGTTAATATTTTGTATTCGGTCAGTGAAGTTTGGCGGTGGACGCACCAGCTTGACGTGGAAATGTAATCAAATTCTGATTCGGAAATATTACCAACATTAAAAACAAATCTCCAAAAGTGGGTTCTAAGAAACAAAGTGCCGCACAACCAGGTTAACCCCCTTTTAAAAACATTAAGTGCATCGGGTGTGAAAAATGTTACGCGTACGTCGCACAAGTTATTGGCCACAGAAACTGCGTCAATTTCTGTTCTTATTGAAATTTACTATTTTCTATTTCCTAAATTTCATTTCAGGTGCTTGTGGTAGACTTCTCGGGCAAGAGAGATTTGAAAGGGAAATACGCAAATGCATTCTAAATGCCCACAATCGCTTCTATAAAAGAAGAAAACAATAAAATAGTGTACTGTTATAGGGCAGGTTTGTAGGAATTAGGACTGTTGGATTTTTGAAGTGACAGGAAGCTGGATGAGGAAGGGAATGTGGGACATGAAGGAGTGATGGAAAGGGATGTGTTGTATGCAAGGAGCGTGGCACGCTTGCTTTGCTCGACCGAGCTCGCCGGAATGGGAGGGTTCTTGTCCTCGCACAACAACGGTACCTATACACAAAAACATAAATCGTGCCGAAACTTACTTTTTTTTGTTTTGAAATAATTCAGACGGACGTTACCACCTTGAGAGGGCGCTGTAGGTGGAATTCAGCGTGGCCATTACCCACACAGCCTGGAAGCTCCTTGGCCTTGGACTTCCCCTTAGAGGCGGATGCCTCGGACTGCCCAAGCCATCTGCCGATAGTGCTTTAGCGCACCTTAGTCCACCCCCTGAAAATTAAATTAGGCCTCCATAATGCCTTTAGGCCTTAACAAAAAAATCAACACCGTTCCATTTGTGTCCTGACACCAGTGTGGATCGTTTATTTTTTTTTTTTAGTTATTTAAATTTAAATTTTACACAAAAAAAATTTTTTTACAAGAAAAAAAAGGAAATTTACGTATAATACCACAACACAAAAAAAATTTATTTAAATTTTGTTTCCTCCGCGAAATCGTTTACCGTATTTTTTTGGCACCTTTTTACCTGTCACGCGACTAAATAAACTAAATCATACACTTAACACGAAAATCCTACATATAACGAGCTCTCTATAGGGGACATAGTACACTAAATGCGATATAAATATAAAAAAAAAACGAAAGGAAACTAAACTTATTACATATAAAAAAAAAACAAAAATCCACATAAAAAAATTAAATACTCAAAAAAATTTTGTTTATCAAAAAAAATTTTGTTAATAAAATATACTTAAATCTACTTAAATCTAATAGGCAATATTTTTTTTTTTTTTTTTTGTATCTATATGTATGTTTCGGTTCTTTGTTTGAATTAACTAATTATATGGACAGGTAACAGTTATATTTTTTTTTTTGTTTTTTTATTACGGCGGAAATCTTTTGTTCTGGGGCTGCTTAATTTTAATTCCGGTAAATTGTGAAACTTTTGTAACTGATGTAAATTTTGTAATTTGTGTAACTTTTGTATATTTTATAATTTGTGTATTGTTTTATTTGTATTTTATAATGTTGTAATTTATGTAGATTTCAAATTGTGGAAATGTTGTAATTTATGTAGATTTCAAATTGTGGAAATGTTGTAATTTATGTAGATTTCAAATTGTGGAAATGTATGCGGCGGCCAAGGCTTTCATTTTGATTAAATTTTCGTTGAAATTTGCCTTTGACCACCGATTGACCCCTTTGTCCCACGATGGACGTTACCTATTCAAGGGTTTTACTATTTTTAAACACTATCATATAACATAAAAAAAATTTGAAACTCACCAGTTATAAAAGTTTTAACAAAAGAAAGAACACATACACTAACTCTATTGTTGTTATTTTATTACATTAAATTAAAAGAATGACTAAAAAGGAAAATATTAAAAAAAATTAATTTAAGAAAAAACCAAAAGAAAGCTGAATTCACCATATCTATACTTTATGTCCGACACTGCGACTTGTCTTCTACACACTTAAATGACTAATGTGATTGAACTACTATTCGTACAAGCTGCCCAATAATGTCCCTTTTAGTCACCCTACCACTCTCCCAAAAAAAAATGCTTGGTCATTCCGTACCCGTTTTTTTAAGCATCCGCTACTCAGATCGTGCTACCCTTTTTAAAAACCCTAACGTCCTGCTCTTTTTAAAATTCTTTTTAACAACGCCTATCAAACTGTTGGGGTACTATATTCTATAAGTTTATTACGGTTTTTTTTTAACCTCCAGTTGAATGACGTTTGACAGACAACAAAAATAAATAAATAAACAAAAAGAAAAAAAAAACAGAATGTGGTCCCGGGAATTCGTTTTGGTAAGATTTTTACTTACTTTATAACAATAATTCAATTTATTTTTATTTTGGAAAGCTCATACAAAAAAAAAACAAGGCAAGAGGACGTGGAAAATTAAAAGATGTACCCTGGACATCAGCCATAGGAACAAAGATAAGAGTTTTCTTCGTTCTGATAGTGGCCGATGAATTCTCCACTGCGGCAGGAATCCGACCGACACAGATGCACAAGCCATTAAGTGCATTAATGTCTGAAGATCAAAAGTGTCGTAAATGTATAATTCCTCCGCAGCGGAAAAATCATCTACCACTCTCGGCACCATTTTATTTTCCTTATTGTAATGTACATTTCGTTTCTTTACAGGAAAGGATTTACTACAACCGCAACAAAACTCTGGCCTTGGTGGAAGACAATTAACAACGGGGACAGAGGACAGGTCGTTGCGAATTATAGGAAGTGGTGAAGAACCCACGCTGTGGCAAGCCGGGCCTTTTTTTCATCCTAAGGTGCGAGGTACGCACCGATCACTTGCTGGATTAATGGAAGTGGGGAAGAACCCACAATATGGCAGGACGAACAAAAAGTATCTCTTAAACGTGGGTGAGTGTAGTACAAATTAAATAGACTAACTTAAACATTAACTAGACATAACCATATAATAACGATACAATAAATAAGCATAAGACAAAAATTAACATTTATAACTACATTTAGATAATGAAATATTGATATTTGAATAAATTACTTATATCTAAGACGATAAATAACATAAATGACTGAAACAATACGTAAATAAGAAATAAAATATATAACTAAATTAACTTAATCCTAAATGAATATCACAGACTTATAAGTAGGTAGCAAATAAATAAATATATAAATAAAATTTAATTAAATTACCTAAAATAAATAACATTTATGACTACATATATGTGAAGACAAAACTATAAATAAATAAAAAAAAAGGTCAATCGGTAATAAATTAAGAGAACGATACTAAATAAATAAATAAATTAATAATAAATAAATACATAAACCACAAAATAATAAAATAAATGAATAAAATTGCCTGAAAAATAATACATAAGAATAATAATTTAATTGCATCATATATAAAAGAGCATATACAACACTATCCATGTAGAAACCTTATTGTTTTATGTCCTTCGCATGAAAAACTCCTACCTTTTTGCCAGCCAAGCTTTCCAATTCATACATGTTTTTACCGATTGGTTTAACTACTCGGCATTTTATAAATTTGGGGGAAAGTTTGGCAGAGAGGTATTTTGTTGAGTCGCTTAGGACGAAATTTCTTCTAAATACTTCTTGTCCCGGTACAAATTGAACA
Source organism: Ferdinandea cuprea (assembly GCA_963576555.1). NCBI lineage: Eukaryota > Metazoa > Arthropoda > Insecta > Diptera > Syrphidae > Ferdinandea > Ferdinandea cuprea. The sequence goes on from OY754962.1 coordinate 30,412,974, forward strand.
TTTCGAGTACGTGTGTTGTACGTTTTCGCGCTTTTCTCATTAGCTTTAGTTATATTTTCTTTAATTTTATTCCGCAAACACTCTAAACGGGACTGTCGTGAGAGAGTCAGTAATTCACCGTCTTCTACCGCGTTTAGCTTCTGTGCCAGTTCATAACTCGTGCCGTGTGTCATCATATTTGTCCCAAAAAGGGCAAAATATGGGGACACATGAGTTAAAGCATGCACTGAGCTTCTTAGAGCACATGCGATGTCACTTAGGTGGCAGTCCCAAGTACGGTGGTCGTCCTTTAGATAGGAACGAATTGCGGCGATTAGCGTCCTGTTGACTCTCTCCGACGCATTTGATTGTGGGGCGTAATATGCGGTTTTGAAATGCCTTATGCCGTAGGTTTTCAGCAGATCTTGAAAATTCTGCGACAGAAATTGTCTTCCATTATCAGAATGGATGATCTGGGGTACACCAAACACATTAAAGACTTCATTTCGGAGATATTTCACGACATTTATGCTACTGGCATTTCTAAACGCTTTTAACAAAACAAATTTAGACAGATGATCAAGAACTACGAAGACATAATTATTTCCAGCCGTGGATCTAGGATATGGGCCCAAGAAATCAATGTAAATTTTTTTAAATGGTTTATCGGCACTATAACAAGACGATATTGATGGACGGAGGACTTTGTTAGACGATTTACACTGTTTACAAACTGAGCAGTCAGACACATAACGTCGAATTTGCACGGTCATGTTTGGCCAATAAAAGTATTGACGAATTCGATACAGCGTTCTTGCAATACCACCGTGAGACGCCTGGGGAGGATCATGAGCGCGAGAAATTATGTCCTCGGTCAAAGTTGAGGGGATCCACAACCTCCAGGTATGCTCTACAGCTTCATCCCCGGTGAGTGGCAGTGAACGCTTATATACGAATCCGTCATCCACTTTAAGATCCGGTAGTTCACCTTTGTGTTCTGTCACGGTGCTAATGAGATCCTGGTACTCGTCAGAATTAAATTCTTCCGATTCCAGATCTATCCACGGCGCAACGCATTGAATCTCCAGGCTATCCAGGTGAGCTCGTGACAGGGTATCGGGTACCACATTCAACGACCCTTTTCGATGTTCCACATTAAATGTGAAACATTGAAGTTTAAGACTCCACCTGGCAAGCCGTCCACTCAAGTCCTTGAGACTCATTAGCCACCGTAAACTAGAATGATCGGTTATGATGGACAACTCCATCCCTTCAACATACGGCCTAAATTTCTGTACAGCAATAACAGCTGCCAGACATTCCTTCTCCGTTACGCTATAATTTTTCTGACAAGCGTTCATTTTCTGTGAGAAGTATGATATAGGCGCTTCTCCACCATCTTCATTTTTTTGGAGTAAGACAGCACCTATTCCGGACTCTGAGGCATCACACTGGATGAAGAATCGCCTCGAAAAATCTGGGTGAGTCAACACCGGAGCAGTGGTAAGTGCCTTCTTTAAATTACTAAATGCTTCTATTGCCTCATCTGTCATACAAAATTTTCCATTTTTCTTCTTAAGAGTGTCCGTAATTGGTGCAGTCAAGCTGGAAAAGTTCTGGATGAAACGCCGATACCACCCTGCTAGACCAAGTAACCGCCGCACCTGCCTCGGATTTTTGGGGATCGGGAAATCAACAATCGCTTCGATCTTTGATGGATCGGTCTTCAGCATCCCACCACCAACTATAAAACCCAAATATTTCAATTCCTTGAAACAAAATTTGGATTTACTTAAGTTAATGGTAAGATTTGCTTTCCTGAGGCACTGTGCCACTTCATCCAACAGGGCAACATGGGTCTCGAAATCTGGAACTATGATCAGAAGATCGTCGAGATAAACGAAGACGCGGTCCTTTAGCCTTGAGGGGATCACCTTATCCATTAGTCTGCACATTCTTTGGGCTGCATTACACAACCCAAAAGGCATGACTGTAAACTGATATAAGGGTCTCCCCGGCACTGTAAACGCAGTTTTCTCTCTACTCCGCGTCTCCAGCGGTATTTGCCAAAATGCATCCTTGAGGTCGACACTGCTGATAAAATATGTATCCTGTAACCGGCTGAGTAACCCGTCGATATGAGGGAGCGGATATGCATCCTTTTTAGTTAAGGCATTCACCTTACGGGAGTCGAGGCACAACCGGTTTTTGCCTGGTTTCCGTATAAGGACTACCGGTGAACACCAAGGGCTCTGACTCTCCTCAATAACGCCAAGGTTAATCATCCGGTCAATTTCCTCGTACAGGAGGGCTTGTATCGCTGGGGACACAGGGTAATGACGCTGCTTAACTGGGGCCGCATCTCCGGTATCGATTACATGTTCCTCAATTGGCGTTTTTCCAAGACCATGCTTGGTGAAGCACAAGAACTTCAGCTTAACTGCCTCCAATTCGGACTGCTGCTGCAAGGATAACTGGTGAGTGTCGGGGTCGGTGGATTGAGTCAGCGATAAGGAGCTGATTATGTTTGGAGCCAGTTGAAATGTTCTCCAAAAATCGACTCCCAAGTATAATTCTTGGTCCAGATTCGGAACGAGATAGAAAGTAATTTCTTTTTCTTCTTCTTTATACTTTACAGGCACTCGTACTCTACCGACGATGGACTGACTCTTACCATCTGCTGTTTTGACCTCGGACTTAAAACTATGCATTTTTAAGTCCAAAGACATCACCAACTCCAAGCTATTTTTCCCAAGGATGCTGACACTAGCACCGCTATCCAAAAGGCCTAATAGGTTTATACCGGCGATGTTTATTTTGGCATATGGCCGGAAATCGACTGCAGTATCTATTATTGTAGCCGCAATACTCCTCCGAATCTCTTTTCGAATCTTATACCTGTTTCTGGCTTTTAAAATAGATTTCGAGGTATAAACCTTATTATTTTTAAAGATTCTACTTCTAGCTTTATAATACTCCTTAATTCTAACATGTAATGGCTTGACAAATGACGTTTTTATACTGTTATCTTGTTTAATTTCAGAGCTACTTCTTCTTACCAGTAACGAAACCTGGTTCCACCTCTTCTAAACTGGCGGAAGATTACTACCATCTCCTATGTGCGCCTCAGATTCTTCGGTGGTGATAATTGGGGAGTTTGTGTCGAACGCGACTCCCCCAACGACATCACGTTCGATGTCCGGTTTTCCGGATTACAACGGCTACATCTAGGAGTTATAACCCCGACCTGCCCACACCGATAACAGAAAATGTTCCGTACTGGGGACGGACAATCCATGAACGAGTGACCTTCAACTCGACAATTCCAGCAAATACAAGATTTCGGATCTATTTCTCTCCGAGCTGGTTTCGGACGAGTACCTGCAGGCTGCATGGCCGCAATGTACTCATCCGCCTGATAAAAATCATCACCACAGTGTTCCAGCTCGTTTGCGGAATATTTGGGCTGAAGCCTGTGGTGTCGAGGGGCCTCTCTTAATGGAAAGGCATTCTCCGCATCTTTGCAGACGTACCTCAGCTGGTCCAAGGTAAATATACTCATTGAGTATACTAATTTCCCTATATTCTCATTTAAATTTCTTTTCAGTATCCGTATCAGCTCTACCTCCGGTATCTGCATCCCGAGTTGGGATTTAAGTTTGAAAATCGCTGAGAGATAATCATCACTTGACTCCCAGGCACCTTGCTTACGGTCCATTATGTCCCTCATTATCTCAAAGTCAGACTTCGAGTTTCGGAACTGACGGAGTAATGCCTCTCGCAGAGTAGGCCAATCAGGACGATAGTTGGTCCGCTGGTACTGCCAATACCATTCATAGGCGGCACCTGAAAGCAGTAGATGAAAATCTCTCAGGATCTCCACCCACGGACACCGGTAATTATTTTGGAGTGTCTCTAGGCGGAAGATGAAGTCTTCAACGTCTAGAGACTCCGGTTTGCCTTCAAAATTAATGCCCCATTTATCTATTTTTATAGGACCAGTGACTGCCGGGCGATTATTTGTACCTAATGGATAGTTTGGTGGACTCGGATACTGCATACCTGAGGCATGCTGATACGGAGCCTGATATTGGTAAAATTGATGGTTGGGAGACCTGTGAGTAGTAGACCCATTGCCGTTATATTGCTTTTGCTGATTACTTGCCCCTGGTAGAAAGACATTTGACCTTGGATCCAGCTGGGGTGGCTCTTGATCGGTTACATGCGGCCGTAAATGCTGTTTTCGCACCGCACCTGTGCTGGGAACCTGTTTCGGTATTGTAACTTCTAAATTAGCGGTTTCTCGGATAACTGAGTTGCTCTCCCTCATAAAATCCAGGAAGCTGTTTCTCATATCACTTTTTAAACTAGCTGTTATTTCTTCCCTAAGAGAATTTTGATATGAAGAGAACGCGTTAACAACAGCTAAATTTATGAGGGATTTCAACTCAGTTATATCTGATTGATCTGAAATGGTTTCAATGTTTTGATTTACTTTGCTATCTTCAACTCTTCCAGGTACCTCCGTTAAGGTGGTAGTGCTCTCCTTCTGAGCATCAAGGGACGCAGCTCCATAGTGGCTAAGGCTACTATACGGCGGAGCAGGGAATGTTTCTGAAGAGGTGTTACTGTCTGAGCGCGTAGGTAACTCAATAGACGGGTTGGACTGAACCTGCATTGTCTTTTTAGGTGGAGGGGTACGTCTGGTAGATGGCATTATTGGACTGCTTTTTACTTTAAGCTTAGAACGTGTATGTACTCTAGTCCCTACTTTAATTTCTTTAATTATGTGTTGTGTTTCTCCCTTCTTTTCAGCTGAATTCATCCTTCGGAATCACAACAACTGAATGAAAAATAGAGATAACAAAACAACAAAATATCAAATTTAGAAAAAAATACAAGAACAATTTACGTAATCTGGTGAGTTAAAAATATAAATAAAAAAAAATTACTGGCTTTTAATTAATTGTTTTCTTCTCCCTTCTTTTCAGTTGAACTGAATGAATAATAGAGAAGACGTTACTAATTAAACAAGAGAAACAACAACAACAAAAAGGGAATCCGAAGACAATGGGCATGAAAAATAAAACTTAAAAATATAAATAAATAAATATACTGAAACAAAAATAAAAATCAATAAGTAAAGTATATATGTATATTGATGACAAAACAAAAAAAAACATAAATAAGAATTAAAGCACATTGAAAAAAAAAAAAAATATTAAAATAAAAAAATTTTGAAACTAAACTAAATTTTGAATGTAAAAAAAATCAAAAGAAAATTTGAAATTAAAGAAAGTAAAAAAAAAATTGTTTGTTTCATATTTGTATTCTTTAAACGGGGGTGTTTCAGGCTGCTATCTTCGGTGGTTTTCTGGTTTTTGGCTTTTATGACTTGATCTGCTTCGGCATCCTGAAGAATGAGACAGCGGACGGACTGCTTGAAATTTATCTCTCTCAATTGGGTAAAAATGACAAACTAAGACATACTCCGTTACGTTTCTAACCATCCCCGCAATTCCAATCAGCCTAAAAGGCTTCGCTGGAAGACTTGGGATGGGGACGTAACACAATAGAATACAAGAAGAGGACGTTTTGGTGCAACATGTGTAGACAAACGACATCTAACACGGACACTGAAAACGTGAATTGGGACAATTGAATATAAAGGAAAGTTGAAATTTTGACAGAAAAGTAAAATTTAAAAAAAAGGGGAGGGGGAAGGGGAAGAAAAACAAACGGGAAATGGAACAGGACAGTAGTAGGCACCAAATGTTTCTGATGCCGGTGTCAGTGTGCTCATCGCAATTCAATTTGATCTGTTAAGGAACTCATCAAATGAAGACTTATGAGCCTTCTGACAACGGCAACAGAGACAATTGATGTCTCAGGACAACATAGGACTGAAGACAAGGACAAACAGACGTTGGGCGCCATTTGTTATAGGGCAGGTTTGTAGGAATTAGGACTGTTGGATTTTTGAAGTGACAGGAAGCCGGATGAGGAAGGGAATGTGGGACATGAAGGAGTGATGGAAAGGGATGTGTTGTATGCAAGGAGCGTGGCACGCTTGCTTTGCTCGACCGAGCTCGCCGGAATGGGAGGGTTCTTGTCCTCGCACAACAACGGTACCTATACACAAAAACATAAATCGTGCCGAAACTTACTTTTTTTTGTTTTGAAATAATTCAGACGGACGTTACCACCTTGAGAGGGCGCTGTAGGTGGAATTCAGCGTGGCCATTACCCACACAGCCTGGAAGCTCCTTGGCCTTGGACTTCCCCTTAGAGGCGGATGCCTCGGACTGCTCAAGCCATCTGCCGATAGTGCTTTAGCGCACCTTAGTCCACGCCCTGAAAATTAAATTAGGCCTCCATAATGCCTTTAGGCCTTAACAAAAAAATCAACACCGTTCCATTTGTGTCCTGACACCAGTGTGGATCGTTTATTTTTTTTTTTTAGTTATTTAAATTTAAATTTTACACAAAAAAAATTTTTTTACAAGAAAAAAAAAAAGGAAATTTACATATAATACCACAACACAAAAAAAATTTATTTAAATTTTGTTTCCTCCGCGAAATCGTTTACCGTATTTTTTTGGCACCTTTTTACCTGTCACGCGACTAAATAAACTAAATCATACACTTAACACGAAAATCCTACATATAACGAGCTCTCTATAGGGGACATAGTACACTAAATGCGATATAAATATAAAAAAAAAACGAAAGGAAACTAAACTTATTACATATAAAAAAAAAACAAAAATCCACATAAAAAAATTAAATACTCAAAAAAATTTTGTTTATCAAAAAAAATTTTGTTTATCAAAAAAAATTTTGTTAATAAAATATACTTAAATCTACTTAAATCTAATAGGCAATATTTTTTTTTTTTTTTTGTATCTATATGTATGTTTCGGTTCTTTGTTTGAATTAACTAATTATATGGACAGGTAACAGTTATATTTTTTTTTTGTTTTTTTAATACGGCGGAAATCTTTTGTTCTGGGGCTGCTTAATTTTAATTCCGGTAAATTGTGCAACTTTTGTAACTGATGTAAATTTTGTAATTTGTGTAACTTTTGTAAATTTTATAATTTGTTCAAATTGGGTAAATGTTGTAATTTATGTAGATTTCAAATTGTGGAAATATTGTAATTTATGTAGATTTCAAATTGTGGAAATGTATGCGGCGGCCAAGGCTTTCATTTTGATTAAATTTTCGTTGAAATTTGCCTTTGACCACCGATTGACCCCTTTGTCCCACGATGGACGTTACCTATTCAAGGGTTTTACTATTTTTAAACACTATCATATAACATAAAAAAAATTTGAAACTCACCAGTTATAAAAGCTTTAACAAAAGAAAGAACACATACACTAACTCTATTGTTGTTATTTTATTACATTAAATTAAAAGAATGACTAAAAAGGAAAATATTAAAAAAAATTAATTTAAGAAAAAACCAAAAGAAAGCTGAATTCACCATATCTATACTTTATGTCCGACACTGCGACTTGTCTTCTACACACTTAAATGACTAATGTGATTGAACTACTATTCGTACAAGCTGCCCAATAATGTCCCTTTTAGTCACCCTACCACTCTCCCAAAAAAAAATGCTTGGTCATTCTATCCGTTTTTTTAAGCATCCGCTACTCAGATCGTGCTACCCTTTTTAAAAACCCTAACGTCCTGCTCTTTTTAAAATTCTTTTTAACAACGCCTATCAAACTGTTGGGGTACTATATTCTATAAGTTTATTACGGTTTTTTTTTAACCTCCAGTTGAATGACGTTTGACAGACAACAAAAATAAATAAATAAACAAAAAGAAAAAAAAAACAGAATGTGGTCCCGGGAATTCGTTTTGGTAAGATTTTTACTTACTTTATAACAATAATTCAATTTATTTTTATTTTGGAAAGCTCATACAAAAAAAAAACAAGGCAAGAGGACGTGGAAAATTAAAAGATGTACCCTGGACATCAGCCATAGGAACAAAGATAAGAGTTTTCTTCGTTCTGATAGTGGCCGATGAATTCTCCACTGCGGCAGGAATCCGACCGACACAGATGCACAAGCCATTAAGTGCATTAATGTCTAAAGATCAAAAGTGTCGTAAATGTATAATTCCTCCGCAGCGGAAAAATCATCTACCACTCTCGGCACCATTCAATTTTCCTTATTGTAATGTACATTTCGTTTCTTTACAGGGAAGGATTTACTACGACCGCAACAGTACTAATTTTATTATTATTATTTATGTGTTTATGCTTATTTTATTTTATTTTTAATAAATTTAATTAATTAAATGAATTTAATGAAAATTTCTTTGTTTTATTACGTATTGCTTTTATGAAGGTACCTATTTTTTCAGTGGAAAAATAAATTACTTGTTCTTACATGGAGTAGCTCTACAGCACTAGTGCTAAACTACTTCCACAGCAGAACTTTAGAAGTACTTCTTAAAAGTACAAATATGGTACTTCTAGGCAGTAGTTTTTTCCAATATGTGTGCTTTACGTTTTCTTATGTACAGCAAGTATATAGCTGAATTTTATCCCAGTTGCCTATCCCTTTTCAAGGGAAAGGAAGTACTTCTATTAGGTACGTACATATTTCACCGGTTATTTCCGTACTTCTGCGTTTGCTGGGTGTTCTTCATGTTACACCGATGACAAAGATGCACATAGGTTTTTCACCCTTATATAACCCTTTATCAGAGCTTGCATACCCAGTGATGGAGATAAGTTGATAAAAGGTGGCTATGCGTACAAGTCAGGCATCTATTCAGGTGAATCGCTGCAGGCCTATAACTTTCACACATACTTCATTGCACAGGAAAACATGGCATCCTTTTTATTCTAAGTAGAGAAATTTGTTCTCCATTTGGCGGACATGATGCCCGTTGCCCAGCTTCTTTCTATTTATTCATTGCCATTCGGTTACTGAGTTTCCTTCACTTGTTTCTAAGAGCGATGACACACCCATCATTAAACAGAAATTCATAAAACTACCCTAATTAATATTATATTTAAAACTTAAAAGATATTTAAAACTAACTTACTGGCTCTATGCGGGCGCTTTAAATTATTAAATTAAAATTTTCTTAATCCTAATGCCTTTCAGCCTTCACCAAGAAAATCGGCTTGGAAACCGATAAGGCTAACGTTTTGGAATGCAGCTCTGATGCGAATCAGAACCTCGTAATCGCATTTCCTAACACGAGCAATTTAATTTTTTTCTTTTTAATATACCTACCCAATTTCCGCACATTCCAGGTGCATTCTCCCATGTGTGAACAAGCCCAGTACCCATTGTTTATGTGGAAGTCACTTGAAGGGAAGTACTTTAAAGTCAACTTTGCTGTGAAGTCACAGTGGATGTTGCCATAGTAGTACGTAAAACGTCACCAGCTCTAGATGTACCTAATTGAAATTTCCTGAAAACTGTATTATTTCTTCGGCTTTTATTCATAGCGCACTATTCCCACGATTTGGGAGTAAATCTTTCCCTGCGAATAGTGTTTTTTGCTATATATAGTCGAATTTTACTTGATTCGCGGCGTAAGTTCTGGGAAAAAATTAACCCAGCGTCCCATCCGTTGTTGGATAAAATATTTTGGAAGTCTCAGCCTCATAGGAGTCTTTCTGCAGAAATTATTTGCTCACGTTCTCAGCACCGACTGTGACTTTACTACAATGCTTCCTTGTCTTTTGGGATATTGTTGGCACGACAAAGTCCTTTTACATTCTGGTAAAACTTCCGAACATAATTCGCATCTATTGCTCCCTCTATTGGGGATCTGAACACATATGACTTTGTTGGTAAATAATTTAGCTTTGATGCGGTTACTGGAAGGTGTTCTCAAAGATTTCTTGCCTAAGTATGTCGCTTACGATAATTCCGCACACAAATAGTCACTGCTTTCGTTTCACCACAGTAAACGTCATAGCAGGGACGTCAACAGTGAAGCCTTTTTATCCGAGCCTATTGGTCGCTTCGAAATAATGTTTTTTGTACGCGGTTGGAATTAATCCACGCAAACCCCCAACTTCACAACAACCTATCTACGGGGATGTTAGTGCTGCAATTGGCCAATACAGTTTTTATCCGCCACAAACTCTAGAAACCTAAGACTCAAGTGGCTGCCACCTGCGATCTGTTGGCTACCCATTCTCAATTCGAGGTACTACGTACTCATCCCCTGATGATGAGGTAGCGGATGGATAAATGGTATTATTGAATGTGAACTTTTCCTTGCCTCTTCGATGTCCATTCAGTTTCATTGAAACCAACCGAATGTGGATTAACAATTTTCCTTGTGTGTTTCTTCATCACAGCAGCTTACACTTCGATACGGGTTGAAGTTATGTCCAGTGTGTCCATTTAATACTCCCACCATGATAAAAACGGATTTTTCTTTCTTTTCATTTTTGGGTTCTGGATTTGTTATTCTATGGATACCATCTCTAGCACATTTCACATGTATGACACAAGTTCTTGTTGTTGATGGCGATTTGCGGTGTTTTTTTTAAATCTGAATGGGGGTTTCCTCAGTCGGTTAATGGTTCATAGTAGACTAGTAATTTCTTTACCCCGTATTTCTCTATATCCAGAAGACTGTCTATGAGAAGTAGTAGGGGTCGAAGAGTTCTATTTAATTGTTCCAGAAAATACTCCAGCTCCAACACCTGAGTCTTTTTTGAGCCATCAACTTAAATTTATATGGATTCAGCTGCGTGGTCATTCCTTTCCCACTCCATTCTGCTACAGGAAAATATGAAGGAGAATAGTTTGTTAATGTCGATGTGCGGACGTAGGTCAGAGGACACTACTGAGCCAAGGTAGCTGTTTAGTATTTGCGCATACTCTAAGGAATCCGTCTTTTAGCAGTATTAGAGAGAAAGATGCTCTAATTATTTCCAGCCTCACTGTTATCCCCTCCAAAACATGCTATCATTGAAATAGCTCTCATGTTTTTCAGGAGAACAACTTTATTTGTTCATTGCTACCAAAGGCATCCTCACAACAACACAAACACATTAGGTCAGTTTAAGTCTTACAATTGCCGTATCCATCAACTGAAATATTTTGGCATAAGAAGAGGACCTCAGTTTTTCCCGACATCCGAATG
>OY754962.1:30424295-30591295 GCA_963576555.1 Ferdinandea cuprea
CAATGGTTCGTTATGTTTCCGTTTGCGCCTCATCAAGTCTCTACGTACATCAGCTAAGTTTACTGTGCAAGGAAAATCTTTTGCGAACACAATCACAAACTCCGACCATGACCGAAAAAACTGGTTGTGCATCTAGCCAGTCCTTTTAGCTTGTGCTGTACAGCTAACAAAATCATTTGGTTGCTTCACTTGTAAAGATTTTGCAACTGCTCTACTTTGGTGAAGAACTATTTTGACGAAAGGGTTCGCTTTAATGGATCAAAATCTGGCAGTTCGCCGATTACATCTTGAGATCAATTCGGATAACGTGCTTTTACTCTTGGAGGTGTCGTAGTTAGCATTGGATCTTCAAGGATGTGTGTACTAAGGCATCATAACTTTTGTTGAGCTTATAAAATCACACGATCCCACTAACATTTTTCCGCAATTAAATTAGGTCTATATGTTGAGTGGTATTTGTAGATATATCTAATAGTTCTAAAGTTATATCACTTAGAGTAGTTATACTTCAAAACTGGATATTTTCCCATTAAGTGGATATAACTTGTGTTGGGGTGCTAGTAGACCCTACCATTATAGCACACCATTTCATTTTCATCGGATTTCCATTGATTTTACCTAAAAATAGTTTTTTTCAATACTGCGATATACTCATGTGACTTATACGTAAATACAGTGAAACTTCGATTATCCGTCAGGCTGCGGACCAACCCCTTGACGGATAAATAAATAGACGGTTAATCAAATGTATGGAATTTTTTTTGTTTTTATTCTGTATTGCGAAGCTGAAATAAATAGATACATACAAGGTATTGAATGTAATACATATACATATACATACTGTACACAAAAAACCCAAGAAATATTAAAAAATACCAAAAATTGCTGATTTGTCATTTTCGTATTTTATTATGGAATAAATAAACACTGGATGTAATTGTTCACAACCGAATTAAGATAATTTGGTGAAAAATTCCGTCACTTTTGTTTGCTTAGCAATTGCTTGAGACCTTCCTATAGCCCAATTTCTCATTCTTCGTAAAATCATAACATCAATATGATTGGCGTCGTTTTGTTGTGAATACCAATCGATGAATTGTTGAATGTTATCATCAGCTTTTTTGGCTTCTTTGCGCAAGTCTTTTGCGGTAGTTATTTCATCAAACTCTTCACCACCATCAAACTCTTTATTGAGATCAGTTTCTGAATCAATAGCGTCTGGTTTAACGGCCATTTCAATGATTGCTTTGTCCGACAGCAATTGATAACATTCATTACCATCATCACAAAGTAACCAATCGTTAACTCCCTGTTGATTTTCCAAGCCGAATACAGCACCACATTCAGCCAAAATTTAACTTGTTTACGGCATCACGCTCAACTGTTTCAGAGAGAATTTCTCCGCTTAAATGAGGCCACAATTTATTCCATGATCTTGACAGTGTTTCTTTAGAAACTTCGGACCAAGCATCAGATGCATTTTCGACAGCACTTTTCAAATTGTAGGCTTTCCAGTATTCTTGGAAAGAAATATATTCTTCCATAACAAGACCTTGCATGAATTTCTTTCTATATCGTCGCTTAAAAGTCTCTATAACGGCTTGATCCATTGGTTGCATCAGTGAAGTAGTGTTTGCGGGCAAAAAGTAGCACGTAATGTTTCCATCCTCACTTCTCAACAAACTGGCTTCAGGATGGGCCGGTGCATTATCGAGTACAAGGATCGCCTTTGGTGGTAAATTTTTCGACTTCAAATCTTGTTGAACGGATGGAACGAACACCATTTGAAACAATGTAAAAAAATTGTTCCAATGCAAAAAATACAAATGCTTTTTATGTTGAATAATGATGAATATAAACACTCACCTTTTTAAACCATTCAATGAAAATGCGTTGATCTATCCATGCACTTTTTTGTGCGTAGTATCGAACGGGCAGAGCATTCAATTTCATTGATTTAAAACAGCGAGGTTTGTTCGCCGTGCCAATTAAAAGCAATGGAAGTCGGTGGTTGCCACTTGCATTGGCGCAAACCATTGCGGTAATTCGTTGCTTCTACATCTTTAATCCAGGCGCATACTTTTCGGAAAGTGCTGCGAGCGTTTTGGTCGGCAATGCTTTATAATTCAAGCCAGTCTGTCAGCGTTGTATACTTGATCTTGCGACAAACCCATTTCATTGATCATCATTTATTCTTGAAAGCGGCAACAGTCTCAACACTTGCAGCGCTCATCTTTTCACCTTCGATGTTCAATTCGCGTATACCGTGACGACATTTGAAATTGTCCAGCCAGTGGCCTATTTCACCAACTTACATATTTGTATTTACAAGCACTTTTTAACAAAATTTGTGATTTTTTTGATTTATGTCGTTTCACCAAACTCTGAGTATTACAAATTTGTAGTTGTATTCTACAAAGGGAAATTTATGGGAATAATTCACTTTTCGTTTCACCAAAAGTTATTTATAGTTGTAATTTACAAGTTATAAATTTGTGAAAATTTGACTTATTTGTGTCTTTACGTTTCACCAAAGAATTTGAATTCACAAATTTTGTTTAGTATGTGAGAATATTACACAAGTAAAAGTCTACAAGTTTTGTTTCTTATTGAAAGTAATCGAAAAAAATGTCTTTGCGACGAAGGCATAGTAGTAGCGATAGTAGCGAAAGTGACGATTTTTTGTTAATTTCAAGAAAAAAAATGTATCGGCCGCGTACAAACTATGTCATTTCGGAGTTATTTCATTTAAATGAAAAATTTCGTCTGAGTCGATGCAAGGCAGAGGAAATAATTGCAATTATTGGACCACAGATAGCCCACAGGACTGAAAAGAACTTTGCAGTAACACCGAGGCAACAGTTTCTCACAGCTTTACACTGGCTTGGGAAAGGAGGGCAGTACCATAGAGTTGCTGACATGCACGGGCTATCTAAGTCGACGGTATGCAGATGTGTTTACAGAGTTTGTACAACTATTGTTAACTTATGTGGGGTACAGCCTACAATAAGATTGCCTGTGAAAGGCACATAAAATTTCACTTTCCCCGGAGCATCACAGCTTTCGGACACATCCGAGCGGAAGCTATGCCAATTTGAACGAAACATGAAATACCAAGTCTCAATAATAGAAAGAAAAAAAAAAAAAAAAACTTAACGAAAATAGAGGAGAAGAAAAGTTCTCATCCATGCGGGCAGGCTTGACTCTTCCTCTTTTGATTTTTGGCAGCTGCCGGTGGTGGATGAAATCCACAAATCACTCCTTCTTTTCTGTGTTTGCCTATATCGTGATATATTTTTTTTTGGTAGTGGTGCTAGTTTAAATCGAAACAAAAGCTTAAATTTAAGCAAAGCAAAAATAGTGTTTAGAAAATTGTGACCAGCTATTAACTAAATACCCCGCCGCACTTTAAAACCGCCAAAATATCATCCTCAGTGTCGCACTAAGTGATCCTAGTGGCCTGAGACAAAAGTTTGTGTCACACCACGTAACCTGAGACAGAACTTGGCTGATTTACATCAGCGTCCGCCGACACATAAGCGCGGGCACCCGTCCATAGCAGCCGCAACTGAGTCAGATGCAGTCATTTAATACATTTAGAAGGAACCACCGCAGCAACATCATTGCCATTATCAGCGCCACACCACCGTCATCTTGGTGACCTGGTAATCAGTTTGCACCAACATAAGTCAATACACCAGCGTCCGCAGTAAACTACGCCATATCGAGTGTGCACGATCACCGTAATCTGTACCAACAACACCTAAAAAGCCCAGTGAAGACACTATACCAAAGCTGTAACAAAACTTCTAGTTCAGCCGTGTCGTCATCATCCAAATTGGCACAGAAAATTTAGTGTCAATCGCACTATTTTCAAGTCAACCATTTCATCAAGATCCCCGCTCACCACTTTCTCACCATCTTGAGCATGATCATCCCGTACACCAGCATCACAATCATCAATATTTTCCACCTCAACAGCCAGCAGTTAGCCAGCAATTCATCATTCACCATCAGCATTAAACCTACTATATATACACACATAATATATACGTAAGGAAAATAAAAATAAAATATTCATTCAAGTAAAGCCCACTGATAAGTATATAATATAAACTCCAAAAAGTTAAGTATATAGATGTTTATATATATTTGGGATTGTAAAGTGAGTTCAAATGTTTTACATTTCATTTAAAAGTATAACTTCTTCCCCCGAATTTAGACACACCCCCTGCCCCATAATGCTGTGCACAACATATTGGAGTTCCGGTGCTGTTAATTGAATATAAACGGTGAGTCTCTCTTTTAATTTTCTTTATAAACGTTTGAGCGAACTGTTGAATTAATAGGCGTGTTCATTTTATGTTAATTAACAGTCGCAGTACCATTTACGTTACCTCCTGAGAGTAGGCAATGCAAAAATAAAACAAAATTATTAAGTTTAAAATTCAGCAAAAAAAATAATAATTCGTAGTGTACTGTCGAGACGAAAACAAAAATTTGAAGTTTGCTTTTGGGCTCAATTTATATAATAATTTTGAGTGAAATAAATTTGAAATGATTTGGAATGAAATATTACGGAAGAACAGTTTTAGTAGCTTTAGTATAGCTTCGTTCCTAGTAAGTTCAATTTGCTTTAAATATAAATAAGTATGAAACAAAAACAATAGGCCTGATAACATATGATCAAATATCTGTACATAAATTATAGATAATTTAGTATTGGTATAGTTATTATACCATGTATTTCATTTGTATATTTCTTTTTTTTTTAATTAGTTTTTAAGATTTTCTTTTTTTGTTTGAAATAAAGGTAGAACTTTATTTTCATGAGATATGAAAATCTTCTGTTCTTATTAATGGA
This sequence comes from Ferdinandea cuprea, assembly GCA_963576555.1. Classification (NCBI taxonomy): domain Eukaryota; kingdom Metazoa; phylum Arthropoda; class Insecta; order Diptera; family Syrphidae; genus Ferdinandea; species Ferdinandea cuprea. The sequence goes on from OY754962.1 coordinate 30,429,160, forward strand.
TCAGATAGTTCCATAAGCATGATGCATAATTTTAGTTTCGCGTAAGTGGAGAAGGAGTAACGCTGATATGTTTTAGAAGACGATTAAGTGAGCTTTTAATAAGCTCACTTTTGCATAAGGGGCCATTGATTAAAGTTATGAGTGAAACAATGGCCAAGGTGTCGATTTTCCATTTTATGGATAGTTGACGGAGGGTGGGCCACACTCTGAAAACCCAACACACCTAAGGTTTTCCCAAATTATTGTGGGTTTTGGTTTTTTTTTTGTTGTAGTCTGTCACAAATAGCAAGTCATTTTATTAATTTTTAAATTCTAGGACATGTAAATCAAGTACGGTGGTTCAGCGGTTCGTACAAGAACCCCCCATTTCGGCGAGCCAGTCCGAGCAATGAGCAAGCATGTCCGCGTACCAACCGACTGAACAACCCTTCAAGCTCCTCGGGGATGCTTCGATAAGTCCTGTTATTTCGAGGTGTCACTGGGGCTAACATCGCCTTCCACTTTGAAGATACTCTTTTTTTTCAATCTTCATTTTAAAGAATTTTTTTGTAATGCTTGAGGGAGACAGCTACCGTTACACAGGTGGCGCCCAACGTGGGGCAACAGCAACAGTAACAACAACAACGATAACCATGATGATGATGATGAGATTTATAGTGATCTTGAATAGAACATCTATAATTTTGTACCATATTTGATGACCACATTTTCACGCTATTAAAAATAGTGGTCTTTAGTTGAAGCATCAAGTGGATACAAATCTTTTTGTAATATTTAAGGGTATGTTTTATGACTTGGTTCGTAAGGCGACCGGGACTTATCGGTTCTAAGAAATCATAGTCCGTCAGCAAGCGTCTAAGATACCACTTTGTAACTTAATTTACTCACGTAACAGCGTTCATATGTTCCTTCTTTGTTGTTGCCTTAAAATAAAATCTTTTACAATATTGAATAACTTGCTATTCAGTATGATATTTGAAAAATTTAACACCTTCAAAAGTACAAAATGTCCTCAACATTTTGAAGGATAAAATCATTCGAAGAGCAGCATTAACTTTTAAAATGGATACTAAGTTTAAAGTTCGTTTTAATAATAATTCCGATAAAATCTTCCATGTCCGAGAGGAAACTTTTTGTTTAAAATCCCCTCTGCCGTTGCAGGTAAGATTCATTTTATTGAAAGATAATTCGAAACAAACTTTAGCAAATTAAAATATATTTCTTAACAATTCAGCAGAAATTAAACTTCACAACAAACATCTAACTTTCAACGTCTCACTTCTCCACGCGCATGCATATTATTTTCTTTAATTTAAACTTGCTTGAAGTCCTTTTTTGAAATCACCCCCTTTGTTTAAACGCATATATATGAATTTTTGAATTTACGTAAAATTTTTGATTTTGATTTTGAGTTCATAGGACATCCTCTAGATATTAAAAGAATTTACTACAATTAATTTTGAAAAACCCAAAAAAAAAAAATGCCTCCCAGATTTGCTAGTAGGAGCAATCGCTCTCAAAACACCCAAATGAATCGTTCAACGCGAAGAAACATCCGCGATGATACAATTAATTCACAAAATCAGCCTCCAGGTGTACAATCTCGCGAAGACGAGCAAAACAATGAAAGCCATGTTTCGGTGGCGAATACGCAACCTTTTACAAATGTTCCTTCTAGTAGCGAAAATCCTAGAACCAGAAACCCTGCGGATGAATCTATCCAAATCTCAAGTATTCCGCGTTCAAGTCGATCTGTTTTAGCAGATCGTAGCCTAACTCAGTATATTCAGGAAGTCGTTACTGCGTCAGTAGGCTTAGGTCGCTCAGCGGATTTGCAAGTCTTACGTGAAGAATTTGCAAGAGAGAGGCAAGTCATGCGAGAAGAAGTTGCCAAAACTGTCAGAACAACACTTCAGGCAACTACTCCTCAAGATATTTCAAATGATTATGACGTGAATCGAGTGCAAACACCAAAACACACTACAAATAATGAACAAATCAACGAGCAAAGAGTAACTAGCTGTCCGGAGCCTGACCCAACAAATATTAGTGAAAATGCTCAAAACTTTATCAGGCAACTTAATCGTCTGAATTTAAATTCCGACTCTCCGCCGGAAAGAAACGTCCCGTCCTGTACATCCCAAAGGACAGTTGAATTCCGAAAGTGGGGACTAAAATTTGACAATAACCAGATGACAATTGATGAATTCTTGTTTCGTTTAAGTCGCCTTAAGGAGTGTTACGGCAGTACGTGGGGGCAAGAAAATCTTTGCATTTCCATCTCTTTGTGGCAGGACAAGTGGAAAATTGGTATTGGGTTTATCTTAAATCCAACCCCACTGCTGATTGGCGTACTCTTAGGATGGCTTTAATCGAGCAATACCGAACTCTGGAAACAGATTCCGAACTTTCTCGTCGAATGTTTGATAGACGTCAAGGTCAAAACGAAAGTTTTGATGATTTTTATAATGCGATCTCACAACTAAACACAAGACTTCATTTCCCAAAACCACCCAGGGAAATTATCGACTTGATAAAACAAAATGTGAAACGTCGTATTGGCGAACTACTGATCACATATAATACCAATAGTTTGCCGGAAATGGTCTACATCTGTAGAACTATTGAAAAATATGTGAATCAGAGTGATCGTTTACGCCCGAGACAGCCAAACTCACCGAATTTAAGAAGGCAAGTCAATGAACTGGATTTAGTAGATGAAGTAGAAATTCCTTTGGAAGTAGAGGCCATTAGACTAGCATCTAACAGACGCGATACCAGTTTATATGTTTGCTGGAATTGCAAAAACAAGGGCCACTCATTTGTCCAGTGTCCAAGCCCGCAGCGTAACTTATTTTGTTACAAGTGTGGCTTTGAAAACACGACGACACCTAATTGTGTTAAGTGTTCGGGAAACCGAACACAGGGCAATTCGACGACCGGGGAGTTTTGTCCTTCAAATGTGACCCGGGAAAATTGTCAGTAAGTTCGGAGAATATTTCTAATTTAGGAAACCCAGATTTTTCAAACACACCAAATGTAACAAAAACCACAGACTTACCCCAAACGTTTCAAAATATATCTGATATAAATAACCCGAAAATAGAAGTTTTAAAAAACACGGAAAGTATCTCAAAAGTATTTTCACCAAAAACTAAACCGAAAAGTCTCCACGAAAGACTAATAAATTATTACGAAGAGCGCAGCCGCATCTTTAAATGCAAATTACCACCGCGAATTATAAAACTGCGGGAACGCTTTAAAAATTAAAAAAAAATGTATAAAGCTATTTCATCCACGACGATAGATGGCGCTGAAGATCCAAGACCATACGCCAGCGTCACAATTTTTGGCCAACAACTACTTGGCCTACTTGATAGTGGAGCGAGCGTAAGCTGTTTAGGTAAAGGGTGCCTAGACCTTATCAAGAATGTCAATGTTGTACCGAAAGCTTTTGTATCCACGATTAAAACTGCTAGTGGCCAAAAGCATTCTATCGTTGGAGTAGTAGAAACTAATTTGATTTACAAAGGTATCTCGAAAGAAATAACCTTGTATCTTATACCGGACTTAGACCAGCAGTTGTATCTGGGGGTCAATTTCTGGAAAACATTTGAGATAGCTCCTCAAGTAATTTCCGAAATCTCGTCCAATACACTGCCAGTTTCGTGTGATTCAAATGTCCACAAATTGTCAGAAGATCAAGCCAGGGAACTCGAAAGTGTCAAGAGTTTATTTCCATCTTGTGTCAAGTTTGGGTTGGGAAAAACCAACCTCGAAGAACATAAGATTAACACTGGGGATGCCGAGCCCATCAAACAAAGACACTATCCCGTGTCTCCAGCGGTACAAGGTCTCATGTATGAGGAACTGGATAGGATGCGCGATGGACGTAATTGAGAAGAGCGATAGTGCTTGGAACTCTCCGATGGTCTTGGTTCGAAAACCTGGAAAGGTGCGCTTGTGCCTTGACTCCCGGAAAGTTAACCAGGTAACCAAAAAAGACGCTTATCCACTACCTCATATTGAGGGTTTGCTAGGACGTCTTTCGGAGACACACTTTATTTCTAGTGTAGATCTGAAAGATGCGTTTTGGCAGATACCGCTGGAAAAAGCATCTCGGGAAAAGACGGCGTTTACTGTGCCTGGTAGACCACTTTATCAATTCAAGGTTATGCCTTTTGGCCTTTGCAATGCAGCACAACGCATGTGCAGGCTTATGGACAAAGTGGTGCCTCACGAATTGAAACAAAACATCTTCGTGTACCTTGATGATCTTTTAATTATTTCGCGAACGTTTAAAGAACACCTGGATCTTTTACGACTCGTAGCCGCTCGACTAGCGTTAGCAGGTTTAATAATAAACCTGTCTAAATCGAAGTTTTGCTTTAAACAATTGAAGTATCTGGGATACATCGTTGGTGGTGGTTGCTTGAAAACAGACCCAGACAAACTTTCGGCCATTGAATCATTTCCATTACCAAAAACACCTAGACAAGTAAGGAGATTTTTAGGTATGACAGGTTGGTATAGGAGGTTTGTAAAAGATTACTCAACACTCGCCACCCCTATTACGGACACACTAAAAAAATGTAAATCTTTCGTGTTTGTTCCCGAGGCCATTGAAGCCTTTGGAAAATTAAAAACTGCGTTGACAACTGCACCAGTTTTAGTAAACCCTGATTTTAACAAACCTTTCTTGATATTATGCGATGCATCTACAACCGGAATTGGTTGTGTGCTATGTCAGAAAGATGAAGAAGGCACTGAAAAACCAATATCATACTTTTCATACAAACTGAATTCGGCACAGCGCAACTACAGCGTGACCGAGCTAGAATGCTTAGCTGCAGTCATGGGAGTAGAAAGATTTCGCTCATACGTCGAAGGTCAAGACTTTACAATTGTGACGGACCACGCGAGCTTGAAGTGGCTTATGAATCAAAAGGACCTGAGTGGACGGCTAGCTAGATGGAGTCTACGGCTTCAGCGATTCTCTTTTAACATAGAGCACCGAAAGGGATCGCAGAATGTGGTGCCAGATGCACTATCAAGAGTTTACGCTATTGATAGTATCTCTGACACTACGTATAATGTGAAACCTTCCGATGTTCTATGTATCGACCTTGCAGATCCGTCCTTCAAATCGGATGAATATGTAGAGTTGATCAAAACCATTGAGAAAAAAAAAAGATCAGCTTCCGGACCTCCATGTCTCAGACGGTTTTGTATACAAGAAGGTCAAATTTTGCACAGGGAATTCTGGAGATGATGACTTAGTCTGGAAACTCTGGATTTCAAAATTATTAGCCAAAACTCTCATTCCTTTGGCACATGAGCCACCAAGAGCCTCGAATGGTGGGATCTCAAAAACTTTGTATCGCCTGCGCGAGCGCTTCTACTGGCCTAATATGGCGGCTGAAGTAAAAGCCTTCATCGCAGACTGCAAAGTTTGTAAAACTTCAAAAGCTCCGAACTCAACGTTGAGACCGCCGATGGGGCAAGCCTTTATTGTGGACAGACCATTCCAACATATATACATCGATTTTCTTGGTCCATATCCAAGATCGAAAAGCGGAAATATTTATATGATCGTGTGCGTAGACCAATTGACTAAATTTGTTGTTGTTTCTCCTTTGCGGAAAGCCACAGGCGAAGCGGCGATCAAGTTTTTAGAAGAGAACGTCTTTATGATATATGGAGTACCGGAATCAGTTTTATCTGACAACGGGAAACAATTCACCTGCAAAGAATTTTTCAAATTTCTGAACAATTACGGTGTGAAACACGTTAAAACCGCCTTTTACTCGCCACAAGCAAATGCGAGTGAACGAGTTAATAGATCTATATTATCGGCTATACGGTCTTACATTGGTCCAAAGCAAGATAGCTGGGATAGATACCTCCCACATATAATAAGTGCTTTACGAACAACTATACATGTTGCAATTGGCATATCACCTCATGAGGCGCTATTTGGCCAGGCAAAAATAGAACATGGATCTGATTACGTGTTACTTCAAAAACTAAAGAGTCTGAATAATTCAGAATTTGATGTTCTGCCGAAAGCAGCGAAAATGAATATTGTTCATAATCGCATGAAAGAGTCATTGGCTAAAGCTCACATAATTTATGAACGTAGTTATAACACCCGTAGTAAGAATACCCAATTTAAGGAAGGCCAAGTGGTCTTCAAGAGAAACTTTATCCTCAGCGACAGAAATAAAAAGCGTAATGCCAAACTGTGTCCCAAGTTCACCCAAGCTAAAATAAAATCCGTCATTGCAAATAATATGTTTCAATTACAGGATAATAATGGAAATGATATTGGAGTTTTCCATGCAAAAGACATACGTGTGTAATGATTGAAACCTATCAGTTCGTGCGTACATCTCAGGCGTGGGTCGAAAGGCTTAATCCTGTCCTTTTTCCATCTATCTGATTTGCGCTAGAGCTCAATCAAATAGATTGGTTTGTGGGGGACAGCCTACAATAAGATTGCCTGTGAAAGGCACATAAAATTTCACTTTCCCCGGAGCATCACAGCTTTCGGACACATCCGAGCGGAAGCTATGCCAATTTGAACGAAACATGAAATACCAAGTCTCAATAATAGAAAGAAAAAAAAAAAAAAAAACTTAACGAAAATAGAGGAGAAGAAAAGTTCTCATCCATGCGGGCAGGCTTGACTCTTCCTCTTTTGATTTTTGGCAGCTGCCGGTGGTGGATGAAATCCACAAATCACTCCTTCTTTTCTGTGTTTGCCTATATCGTGATATATTTTTTTTTGGTAGTGGTGCTAGTTTAAATCGAAACAAAAGCTTAAATTTAAGCAAAGCAAAAATAGTGTTTAGAAAATTGTGACCAGCTATTAACTAAATACCCCGCCGCACTTTAAAACCGCCAAAATATCATCCTCAGTGTCGCACTAAGTGATCCTAGTGGCCTGAGACAAAAGTTTGTGTCACACCACGTAACCTGAGACAGAACTTGGCTGATTTACATCAGCGTCCGCCGACACATAAGCGCGGGCACCCGTCCATAGCAGCCGCAACTGAGTCAGATGCAGTCATTTAATACATTTAGAAGGAACCACCGCAGCAACATCATTGCCATTATCAGCGCCACACCACCGTCATCTTGGTGACCTGGTAATCAGTTTGCACCAACATAAGTCAATACACCAGCGTCCGCAGTAAACTACGCCATATCGAGTGTGCACGATCACCGTAATCTGTACCAACAACACCTAAAAAGCCCAGTGAAGACACTATACCAAAGCTGTAACAAAACTTCTAGTTCAGCCGTGTCGTCATCATCCAAATTGGCACAGAAAATTTAGTGTCAATCGCACTATTTTCAAGTCAACCATTTCATCAAGATCCCCGCTCACCACTTTCTCACCATCTTGAGCATGATCATCCCGTACACCAGCATCACAATCATCAATATTTTCCACCTCAACAGCCAGCAGTTAGCCAGCAATTCATCATTCACCATCAGCATTAAACCTACTATATATACACACATAATATATACGTAAGGAAAATAAAAATAAAATATTCATTCAAGTAAAGCCCACTGATAAGTATATAATATAAACTCCAAAAAGTTAAGTATATAGATGTTTATATATATTTGGGATTGTAAAGTGAGTTCAAATGTTTTACATTTAATTTAAAAGTATAACTTCTTCCCCCGAATTTAGACACACCCCCTGCCCCATAATGCTGTGCACAACATATTGGAGTTCCGGTGCTGTTAATTGAATATAAACGGTGAGTCTCTCTTTTAATTTTCTTTATAAACGTTTGAGCTAACTGTTGAATTAATAGGCGTGATCATTTTATGTTAATTAACAGTCGCAGTACCATTTACGTTACCTCCTGAGAGTAGGCAATGCAAAAATAAAACAAAATTATTAAGTTTAAAATTCAGCAAAAAAAATAATAATTCGTAGTGTACTGTCGAGACGAAAACAAAAATTTGAAGTTTGCTTTTGGGCGCAATTTATATAATAATTTTGAGTGAAATAAATTTGAAATGATTTGGAATGAAATATTACGGAAGAACAGTTTTAGTAGCTTTAGTATAGCTTCGTTCCTAGTAAGTTCAATTTGCTTTAAATATAAATATGTATGAAACAAAAACAATAAGCCTGATAACATATGATCAAATATCTGTACATAAGTTATAGATAATTTAGTATTGGTATAGTTATTATACCATGTATTTCATTTGTATATTTCTTTTTTTTTAATTAGTTTTTAAGATTTCCTTTTTTTGTTTGAAATAAAGGTAGAACTTTATTTTCATGAGATATGAAAATCTTCTGTTCTTATTAATGGATCAGATAGTTCCATAAGCATGATGGCATAATTTTAGTTTCGCGTAAGTGGAGAAGGAGTAACGCTGATATGTTTTAGAAGACGATTAAGTGAGCTTTTAATAAGCTCACTTTTGCATAAGGGGCCATTGATTAAAGTTATGAGTGAAACAATGGCCAAGGTGTCGATTTTCCATTTTATGGATAGTTGACGGAGGGTGGGCCACACTCTGAAAACCCAACACACCTAAGGTTTTCCCAAATTATTGTGGGTTTTGGTTTTTTTTTTGTTGTAGTCTGTCACAAATAGCAAGTCATTTTATTAATTTTTAAATTCTAGGACATGTAAATCAAGTACGGTGGTTCAGCGGTTCGTACAAGAACCCATTTCGGCGAGCTAGTCCGAGCAATGAGCAAGCATGTCCGCGTACCAACCGACTGAACAACCCTTCAAGCTCCTCGGGGATGCTTCGATAAGTCCTGTTATTTCGAGGTTTCACTGGGGCTAACATCGCCTTCCACTTTGAAGATACTCTTTTTTTTCAATCTTCATTTTAAAGAATTTTTTTGTAATGCTTAAGGGAGACAGCTACCGTTACATTTACTGTTTGAAAATGTTGTATGTTGGCCTAATGAACACGAAAATATATGTGAAAGATTCTACGATATTGCCGGTAAATACCTACATGTTTTTTTTTATTTGTTCGAATTTTTAGAATTATGTATCTCTTGTTTTCGGCATGCCATGTGTTTACGGATGTATAGACGGGACTTTAGTAAACATAGCTGCTCCCAAGGGGTTTGAATCTGCATATGTCGATAGACATGGAAAGCACTCTATTAATTGTATGCTGGTATGCGGGCCCGACTATAACTTCTACAATGCATACGTGGATTGGCCTGGAAGTGTACACGATTCAAGGGTTTTGCGCAGAAGTCCGCTTTTCTCTAAATTTGAAAGTGGCTTTCGACCTTATACTCATGCAGTTTTACTTGGGGATACAGGATATCCGTTAAAGGATTGGTTAATTACATCAATTTTGAGAAGCTCAACTCCTGAAATTGATCGATACAACAGAGCACATAAATCAACTAGAAGGATAATAGAAAACGCTATTGGAATTTCCATGCTTAAAGTACTTGCGATTGCAACCGATAAAAGCAGTCAATGTCATAAAATGTTGCGTTATATTGACTAACATTTCACGACTAGGAACAGATAACTATTTCGAGATGTACACAACTGAAGAGGAAGAAAACATAGGGTACCCAAATGAAAACGATTATAATTTGAATGGTCACGCTACTTTACAATATTTTCTAAGTCACTTTTCATAAAAAATAAAACAACAGCGAGATTGATAAACAAAATATATTTATTCTTCTTTTTTATATTTTTTTAATCACTAAAGTTAACAATTCTTTCTGACTCTGAATTGTGAGTCTGTATGAAAGACTCCTCCAGTTCCACAGTTAGGCGACTTATTGGTAACCCTAGATCCCTCTCCTTTTTTCGCGCATCCAATTGCAAATTGTATATTTCCAACTGCAGTCTCTTTTTCTTCAGGGAAATAATATCTGCTTCGTCGGATCTTATTGTCGCCTTCCGTTTCTGTCTGATGGTCCGTGTATATTTTGATGGCATGTATGGGCTTAAAAAAACAGGAAACATATTTGTGCAGATACAATTGTCTGAAGAACGAACGCTTTATCTTACCATATTTTGCCTTCCTCTATATTTCCCGACGTTGGTGACGGGATATTTTGTAGTGGTGTTGAAGAGGAATCATAAACATTCCCACTCAATGTCGGTGATTCTTTACCGATAATATCAATAATGATATTATCGAGATCAGTGAAAATGCAGTTCGTACCCCCTGCGGAACCGGTTTTTTTAGAATTATCAATTTTTACCTTTAAAAATGTAATAGTTACAAGTTAACAACGCAAAATAAAAACAATAAATAATTGGATATAACTATAGCTGAATTTATTCCTTAGTATGTATGTAATATATATACATAGCTAGGTAAGTACTTACCATAGTTCTTCGTTTTAAATTTTGCCACACAACGTCACGAAGGTATTTCCAGTCTTTGTGATTTAAAATGCCTTGAGACGTTAGGGAGTTTAAGATACTTGTCCACTCTTTCATTTGTATATCGTGGGTTAAAGTAAAGGGTGATCCATTTCGAGGTTCCCTACTTTTTTAATGAAAAAAACACAGAAAATTCAAATTAAATGGAGAATGTTTATTATCATTTGAAAGAACATTCTTTGGCATTTATTTTTTCAAGATTATGTCTATCAAATGTTGGCCGTTGCTACGTCGCAGATGGTCCATCCGTTGAGTCCAATCGTTGAATTTCGATCACTCGTTCGAGCATTTCGACTGGTAACTGGCGAATGACACGCGTGATGTTTTCCTCCAAGGCCTAAATCGAAGCGGGTTTGTCGGCATAAGCTTTTGACTTTACATATCCCCACAGGAAAAAGTCTAACGGTGTGATATCACACGATCTTGGTGGCCAATCGACCGGCCCAAAACGTGAAATTATGTGCTCACTGAAATGTTCTCTCATTGCCCATTGTCCATTGATTGATGCGATGTGTGAAAAGTGGCGCCGTCTTGCTGAAACCAAATGTCGCCGAGATCACGAGCTTCAATTTCAGGTATCAAATAGTCCGTTATCATGGCACGATAACGGTCGCCATTGACGGTTACGTTCGCACCGGCATAATTTTTAAAGATATATGGACCGATGATTCCACCGGCCCACAAACCAGACCAAACCGTTGTTTTTTCTGGGTGAAGTGGCAGTTCTTTAATCTCTTCAGGTTGCTCTTGGTCCCAAATGCGGCAATTTTGTTTGTTTATATACCCATTGAGCCAGAAATCGGCCTCATCGCTAAACAAAATTTGCCTCGAAAACGTCGGATCTTCTTGGAACTTTTCAAGAGCCCATAGAGCGAAGCGATGTCGCTTGAGAAGGTCGAGCGGCTTCAGTTGTTGTACAAGCTGTATTTTGTACGCTTTCAATTTAAGATCTTGACGTAAAATGCGCCAAGTCGTTCCATACGTCAGTCCGAGTTGCTGCGAACGGCGCCGAATCGACTCTCTAACGGTCTTCGTGTACACTCTCAGCTACAGCCGCTATATTTTCTTCACAGGGTGCTGGACGTGGTTTATTCGGTCGAATATTATCCAATAATAAATGCTGGGTCTCAAAATGGGTGATAGTGTTGCGAATAGTAGGCCGATTATATTGACCATAAGTTGAGCGAAGTTCACGAAACACATTCCTCACAGAACGTGAATTTTCATAATAAATTTGAACAATTTGTAAACGTTGTTCACGCGTAAGTCTTTCCATTATGAAATGCCAAACAATACTAAACAAAAATAACATGACAGCATGACACGACTCACACATGATCTGTCAAAGAAGGCTATTGAAAAAAGTATCTCTACTTGGATCACCCGTTATTTAAAAACTTCCCAAACAAAATGTCTTTTTTATCTCTAATTAGAGACGCAGCAAAGATCTTATTTTGTTTATTCATTGCCACGACCGACGCATGCACGTACAACAAACTTGTGAAGAAACAGTTGTACATTACAAGTCAATCACAAATCCGGTGCTTCCAGTCTTTGTGATTTAAAATGCCTTGAGACGTTAGGGAGTTTAAGATACTTGTCCACTCTTTCATTTGTATATCGTGGGTTAAAGTATTTGAAAACTTCCCAAACAAAATGTCTTTTTTATCTCTAATTAGAGACGCAACAAAGATCTTATTTTGTTTATTCATTGCCACGACCGACGCACGCACGTACAACAAACTTGTGAAGAAACAGTTGTATTTACATTACAAGTCAATCACAAATCCGGTGCAACGGTTATTTTGAGCACTTGTGATCAACAATTTGCTTTCCCCATTTTTTTTTGCATTCTACTCACAAGTTTGTGGATTATATATTTGTAATTTGTGAAACAAAAAACTTGGTTACAAGTTTGTAGTTGTGATTCACAAGTACAAATTTATGGTTATAATTTGTAGTTTGGTGAAATAGGCCACAGCCAATGCTTGCTTTGAAAGTGGCATCGCCACTCAACTTTTGGTTGAACTGTAATGCTTTCTCAGCAACAATTGGGCCCGACAATGGAATTCCTTCACTTCGTTTCTGGACAAACCATAAATACAATGCTGTGTAGCACTTCATTAGCTGGTTTTTTCATTGTCTTACGTTGTTTCGAGCGCCCATCCAATGATTCCATTGTAAACGCATAATTTTCGATTTTATCAGCACTTTTTTTCAAATCGTTAATTGTGGTTCGCGGAATACCAAGTTCAGTGCTTAAATCAAACAAAGTAGACAAATTTCAACCACAAAACGAAAAAAAAAACTGGCCGAGTGCGACGGTTAACCGGAGTGACGGTTAGTCGGAAGACGGATAACCGAAGTTCCACTGTATAAGAGAAAATATTTCAATTAATGACGGACACTGTAAGTATTTATATTTTAATTTTAAGCAACAAGTAATTCATTGCTGAATTATATTTAACATAATAATAAAAAAAAACATCTTATAAAGAAAGTAAGGAAGGTGTTGTCTCGCTTTCGGAATTCCAATTCATGTCATAATTTGCATATTCTGCATCATATTGTGAATTCCATTGATATATATTGTGCAAAGTATTCGAAAAGGAATGTAAATCACCTTGTACATTACCATGTGGTCCCATCAAACGAAAAAACAAAATTGTCTATTTATTTTATTTATTATTATACCAAATATGATCTTACTGTTTGGGTGTAACTTGCAGTCCTGTGCTTGCACCAACGATGGACAACAACAGGATTCAAAAAATTTAAATGCGTATAGTATATGCTGTTCGGAGTGTAATTGGGTGATGTTTCCATTCGCTTCTTTATGGTTAAATATGACGAACGCATAACATTTATTCGGTATTTTACAACTTCTTCCTTGGTGCGAAAATGTCTTGCTATTTCGCTCCAAGCATTCTGTTTTAAATTTGTTTGGTTGTAGAGATGACTATGTTTGTTCCAGAGACACTCGTGATATCTGTAGAGATTCATCAAGTCAATTTTTTCGGATTGTGAAAGACTAAAATTCTTTATCTCATCGGTTGCCATTTTTTTTTCTTTGACTAAGAAAACAAATAGAAGGAAAATTAGTTTCCAATAAAAAAAAAGTTGAAAAAAAATGTCAGAAGAACTCTTTCCAAGTAAGGTACCACCAAAATTTCTTAATACTAGGTGTCTTCTGTTACAGAAAAGCATATAGCCACTTATTATCTTTCAATTTGAAAACTTTTAAGGCTGCTGGACCAGAAATTTTATTCATCGAATGTTTTAGGCAGCAGGCAAAACAAAGATTATTCTATTAACAAGAAGGGCCACACTTTGTCTAACTTGGCTCTATCTGTTATTAAGAAGAATAAAACTTGAAAATTACTTATCTCCGAAAAATCTGCGCCTTTTTTTCAAACTCCAAAGAACAGCTTGTCTCATCTGCACAGGGGGCCTTCCCTCGCAGGCCGGGCTCTGATCTAGATGCTTTAGTGAACTTCTTCCCCTTGGTTTATTATATATCATCATGAGTCCCCTACTCTGTTCATTGTTTTTGGATGACCTACCAACTTGTTTTTTGGGTGCAGTGGCTTAGTGGTTAAGTGTGTTGGACCAATAAGTGATAGCTCGCTGGTTCAAATCCCGACCTGTACCACCTGAACATTTTTATTCGCTGCCCCATCTCTTAAGAACGTCTGACAAACATCCAAGAGTAAAGGTGCGACTAGACGGTCATCCAAACTTGTCATCCGGATGACATCCTGACGCCATTATGACGTAGAATTTATCATAAAGTAGTCATCATCCCGTCATTTTATTACATATAACAAAAAAATTATTTCTTGAAAAAAAAAACGCCCCCAAAAGTGGGGGTGTCGAAAAACTTTATATGACAAACTTATAAAGGAGGGCAGTGCCTACATATCTTGTGAAGGTTGTCATATTATATCTCTAAAACTTTAGCTTTAAGAGAGTTTTTCTTAATTGGGGGCGTGGCGGTGGGCGTATTCAAAAAATGTTTGCAGTTAACCATTTCGGAGCCCTGGGGAATATGTGGTCCAAATTTCAGCATCCTAGCTTAATTTTAAAGGCCTGCAAATGGCGTACGGACGGGCGGACATTGCTAAATAGTCTTAGGATTTGGTCCTGATAATAAATATATATATTTTTCTACGACGAATATTTAGGGGTGTTACAAACTATATTTCAAAATTAATATACCCTTTGGATAGGGTATAAAAGCACACATTATTTTTTCAACATCGTATTAGATTTGAAGTATGAAATTTCCAATAAAATAACTTTCTCGGTACATGAGATGCTTTTTTGAGTCGCAAAATGAATGGTGATAAATTTATTTAAATCACCTATTAGGTTTTAAAAAATTAGATTTTCTCAAAAACGGCACTTTCGATTTTGATGTTACTTCGCACATTCGACACTTTTAACATTATTATTCATTATAAAAAAAATTATCAAAATCATTAGAGCCATTTTTGAGAAAACGAATTTAATTTAAATTTAAGAAAATCGTTACTTGAAAAAAAATTTAAAAAAAATTATTTCAAATATCGAAGTATTCAAATTTGTTCGACTTTATATAAGTAAAAATATCAGTACATTTTTTTTTTTAATTCCCTTTATTAGTTTTTGAGATATTGCCGCTCAAAAAATTACCGATAATCGATTTTTTTTCCAAAAGCTGAGTATGCAGAATTTTTCACCCCAACCCAAATACAAAAAATGACGGAAATCCTTGAAACCACTTTCCAGAAAGAGAGTGATAAGTGATTTTCACAAAAAAATTGTGTGACAGGTACCGTTATTTCAAAAGATAAAGCAAAAAATAAAAAAACGCCCCGAGAGGGTTACATCTCGAACCTTATATACGAACTTTGAAGCAAATCCGTCGAAACGTTTTGCCATACCGCGCGGACAGACAGACAGACTTTTTTGGACTTCTCTATAGTCGTAATATCATCCCTCAAACTCAGTTTGAATTCGAAATTTCCGCACGATCGCAATAACATTATCTTTAGTATACTAATGTATACGAGAAAGTTAAAAATAGTAAGTATATGCAATATCGATTTTACTGTAGCAAACTGATGAGATCAATATACTATTAGGCAGAAGGAAATAAAATCTATTCTTCACTTACCGATTCACATTTAATTCTATAGAAACCACACACGCACACATACATTTACCAAACCATAATTGCCTTCTGTTTTTTACTTTGAAGTAAACGTTGCGTAACTGACCGTGGCATGACGAAATTGAAAAATAACGTTTCTATGACGACGCTTTTGAAATTTATTTTACGAGTTTTTTTTATTTGGTCTTACCTTGCACTAGGATTTTTATCAGAAATGAAGCTTTACTAATGCACTGTGCCAAGCGCCTTGCAAAATTCTTTGACGATCTCGTAAATTGGCTTGCTTCCGCAAATGAAAGTAGTATTTTTACGAGGATCGTTAAAATTAAAATTAAGCGTACAAACCATGCACAACGCCATCAAAATCACAACTTCAGTTCGGTTGCTGTTTATTAAGGGACACGGTAGCACCCACTCAAGTTCTCTAGAAACTTGGGCACTACACTCTTTTTTACTCGAATTAACTCCGGAGCGGTTTTAATGGACAGACTAACAAGTCTCACATTACTTTTTCATTCGAGTTCTTTCTTTTCCCAATAATATTACTCATTAGCCAATAATTCGTTGTACTGAGTTTAGAAAGGGGACTGGGAGTGAAAGAGTCAAGTATTTTTTTTAGGTATAACTTTTAAATTTGTTTGGTTCAAATTTATTAATTTCAGTAACAAATATAAAAAGTGCTCTATAATGTTGCTAGAAATCTTATCAAATATAAATCATTAGCACAATTCCAAAAAAATCCATTGACTTATATATACATATGTAGGTACTTCATATAATTTAAAAAAAAAATCTTATTTAGGTGTAAAATCTGAAACGCAAATTCCTTCAGTACATTTGAACATTTGGCTTTAGGTTTCCATCTTATTTATTTAAACACTTCAATCGTAAACGCCCCGTGGTACATTACAAATGGTGAAAATCCGGGGAGACTCAGAATGATAAAATAAAAACATCTGGCCACAAGCAACAGACTCGCCATGTACGTGGTTGTTGTCGCCACACCGGTTTAAACAATCAAACGCACCCAAACATCATTGTCACAAATGACAGCTCGATCCATGCGACTTGGGCCTGCCGCCCTTTTTGTCTTTCCTTGGTCACTTTTGCGCGCTTTGTCAACCTGTTTAGTCACTTCAATAGTTTATCATACGCTAAATAAACATTTAACATATAAGTACGCCTTTTATTTGCCCAATGCGCAACATTTCTGGTCCTTCGTAGCCAAATAATTTAAATTGCGCCATTTGAAATTCCTCTTTCATTCTCAAGCATTGCTTTTGATCACAGCGAAATGTCTACAACGAGACGAGATGACCTGAACTCAAGAAAGAGAGCAGAATCTTATGACGAAGCGGACATTGACTCGTTCCTGAAACATTCGACCTACCAATGGAAGCAATTCAGCAAGGCACAGGGTGAGGTCGAAGACGCGTTTGCCGAGACTGGAGATTTGTCAGGAGCACCTTATCCGAGTGGAAGCAGTTTTACGACACATTTTCGTCACTCATTCATAATGAGGCATCGCTAACGGGTTCGCAAAAGCTTCACTACCTTCGATGTAGTCTGCAAGGGAATGCGCTTAATGTCATCAAGTCATTCAAGATAACAGATAGCAACTACAAGGAAGCATGGGAATTGCGGCCTAAAAGGTACAATGTAGAGCGCATCATAGTTGATGCTCATTTCAGAGCTCTTTTTTCACTGCCAAAACTTTCGTCCGAGTCACCCACAGGTCTTACTTTACTTGATAACATCTTTACTTGATAACCAACATCCAGATAACATCCAGGAAAATTACAGATCGTTGAAGTTGCTGGGATGACTGGATTGTGCATCTAACTGTGAGCAAGCTGGACCAAGAAAGCCATCGCCAATGGGAGCTTTCGCAAAAAGATGATAAGGTAGCCACCTTCACGGAGCTTGTTGATGTCAAGTGTCACTCATTGGATGCTGTCAATTCACACAACCCCCTCGACTCACAGCATGGTTTAAAGTCTAAAATGAAGTCAACAACATCTTTAATATCCCAAAACAAAAATTATGGGTGCTACTTTTGCGGTGGAAAACACAGGATTTTCGGTTGCGAACAATTCAGAGCTCTACCAGCTTCTCGAAGAATTATCGTTGCTCAAGAAAAGTTTCTGTGTACAAATTTCCTGTCCAATGTCCACCGAGAAAATGCGTGTCAACCCATTCATGGCCTTAAATTGGCCGACCCCAATTTCAACGTGCCCGCAGCAGTTGATATTTTACTAGGCTGTGACCAGATAGGGCGTTTTCTTCTTGAAGGTTTAGTTCGTGGGCCTAAAGACTCTCCTATTGCGCAGCAGTCAACTCTAGGATGGGTATTGTTCGGCACAGTGGTGGCCCCAGACACCGCCTACGCATTTTCAACCATTGTTCTTAGTCGCTCGGACGCTGCTCTTACGATAGCAGTAACCAAGTTTTGGCATAGAAAAACTGCCGGATTCTAAATTCCTTACCATCGAAGAACAAATATGCGAAACCATACGCACAGTCGCCAATCTGATGGACGCTACGTCGTCAAATTGCCCTTCAAGTCTGAAGTTATACTCGAAGATTATCGGGATGCAGCAGTTCGGTAACTTTGCAAATTGCAAATAGTTTCGCTAAAGATGAACCACTTCACTTGCAATACCCAGAATTTATGTAGGAATCATTTATTTAGGACACATGGAGGAAGTTTGCGACACCCTAGCTCCGGGTAAATATTTTTACATGCCACATATGGCAGTTGTAAAAGAGTCTAGCACAGCAACAAAGTTGTGGGTTGTCTTCAATGCCTCGGCTAAAACAACGTCTGGATTTTCGCTGAATGATGCGCGGCTAGTATGTCCACAGCTGCAGCCTGACCTCTTCTCCACATTACTCCTACTTCGATGTCATCGATTTGCATTAATCGGTGATGTCGAGAAGTTGTATCGCTAAGTACGAGTCCGTCAAGATCACATCGACTTCCAGTTTGCCGCCGTTCGCCAACAGACCCGGTCAAGCATTATCGCCAATTAACGGTGACATATGGCGTTGAATCGGCGTCGATGAAAGCCACGATTTCCTAGCAGCAGCTGAATCGGTTCAACGCGACTTTTATATGGATGACCTCCTCACAGGGTCTTCCAGCGAAGTAAAACTGCAACAGCTACAGAGTGGATTGGCCAGCATGCTTAATCGTGGAGGTTTCCTTTTACGGAAATGGTCATCGATTTCTACTGTCGTCCTTAATTCGATTCCAGCTGAGGAGCGTCAAGTAAAAACAACCTAATGGATATATCTGATTCCGAAAGCGTAAAAACACTGAGACTTCAGTGGCATCCATCGTAAGAGCACACTGCCTTTGCATACAGTGTCCAGGTTTACAGCTTAAGTACCAATGTTTTCACTAAACGTATTTTACTTGCAGATGCCGCAAAGCTATTCGATCCCCTAGGGCTACTAGCGCCAACCAGTAACTCCAGTTCCAGCAACTCTAAGGCAAGATTGGTTGGACTATCGCGCAAATCTTCCCAGTTTGACAGCAATAAGAATACCAAGGTGGATAGGCAGTGGCTCCCCTACTCCGAGCGTCGAACTTGCCGAGTTGTAGGGGCTGAGTAGGGTCAATGATTCTCGAGAAGTTTTTCTCTAGATGAGTCCTGAAACCAAAGGACGTTCTTCCCTTGTGTCTTCCCTGTGTTTTTCCCCCTTTTTTTCTTCCTCTTCCTCTCCTTTCCTTTCCTTCCAGTTTTCATCCTCTTCCCTGGGCCGGACGATGGTGTCATACGACCCGTGCCGAGCGCAACCTGGCTGGGGGCCCAGTCAAAAAGCCCAGTCGCTAACGGAGTGTCCGGATACCTGGCGCCCTCCGGATTTTGCTAGCCTTGTTTGTATATTGCGGATCTCTGAACAGATCGACCTCCTTTCTCCGCCACTCGTGGGTCCTAATATGAACAACAATAACCAAAATAAAAATCAAAAAAAACCTAAATCAATTTTCAAGACCGGTATCCCTTCCAAACCGGGCGGTAGTACGGTGATTAAACTGTCTACCGGTACAGCTCCTGCTACGCCGAGCGGTGGTACGGCTGTGGCTACTCGTAGTCCACCCCGTATTGGTAACAGCAGCTATCCTCCTGAGCAAAAGGAAGGTATCCTCCCTAGCAGTGGTAGGATTGTGGCACTTTATGGCCCTTCCACTGCTGGCACTAACACCCCTAGTACGTCTCGTAGTGGAAGTTCGCGACAACGCGCTCCCTCGAGGTCGTACTATAAACAACGACGTGGGGCAATACGGACTCTGAAGGTCTTTGGAGCTATTCTGGAGACCAACAGAACTCCTAAGCAGGTTGCCAAACTGAAATGGGCCGAAAATTTTATGACCAAGGACAAGGAGACCAGCGGTGACTTTACGTCTAAGCGCCAGAGGTCGGTGGAAGAAACCGCTCCGGTTTGAAAACGCCCCAAGGTGCATAACACCAGCACCTCCGCCGTTAAACCTCTCAGGTCCTTCAGCGATGTCCTCAAAGACAAAATCGTGGTTGCTGTCATTGATCGCAGCGACATAGACGGCACGATATCTCCCGAACGGTGGCAAACGGTCAAGCTGAAGCTTTTAAGTAGCTTTCTACCCTTCATCAGGGCAACAAGGACACGTCAAGCTAATCGCTTGCGCGGACACAAGATCTGTCGATCTCTATAAGTCGGCTGTAAGCAGTCTAGGAGAGGTTTGGCCGGCTGCTAATCTCGAAGTCGTAGCAAAGGAGAACATCCCTAGCAGACCTAGGACTCGCACCTGGATCCCCATCGAACCACCATCCGCGGATGAAGTCCTGGAAGTCATCCAGCGCTGCAATCCCTCATTACCCACCCATGACTGGAAGGTCGCTAAGCTGGAAGCGCAAAGGGGTGCCTATAGATCTGCTATTATAGTTATCAACCAGGAATCCCTTGCTCCTTTGGCGCAGACCAACGGCATGATAAGTTTTGGTTGGGAGAAAATCACTCTGCGCGTCTATAAAAAGGATGAGTTAGAGACTGGCAAACTGCCTCCTCACCCCTTAGACTCCGATTCCGCAGCCCCTGACCCGGGTACATCGGTATCCTTTCCTTACATGGAAGACGATGTCTCCGCAGACCAGGCGACCCCAACCAGGCCCACTGCCTCTATTAATGACACGTTGTCGGACATGGAGACGGAGGACTGCTTAAACAAGATTCTTCTTCTTAGTGAGGATGAACTTCTTGGTTCATCTTCGGAATCAGAGGGCCTAGATAAGACCGTGGTGAAAGTAGTTTTGCCTAATTGTAGCAATTGATGCTGCAGTTAGTACAGATAAACCTCCAACACTCCAAAAAGGCTTCGGCTTCCTTGCTTCTCCGTCTTTCTCAAGATAGAGAAGATATCGTCCTGATCCAAGAACCATGGATTGTCAACAACCTGGTTTGCGGACTCAGGACTCCGGGATACTACGCACTTTATGTATCAGACAAAGGTAACCCTAGATCCTGCATATTAGTGAAAAGTAGTCTTAATGTATTTTTACTCCCTAATTTCAGCGGACGAGACATAACCACAGCGAGGCTAGAGACGGCCAAAGGCACGTACTGGCTGACTTCGGCCTATCTCGCCCATGATATCGTGGGAGATCTCCCAGGTAAGACCCTGGAGGATCTTGTAAAAGAAGCTGAAAAACGCAACATTGGACTCATAATTGGGTGTGATGCCAACACTCATCACTCCGTATGGGGCAGTTCCGATACAAACTACAGAGGTGAGTCACTTTTTGGTTATATTTTACACACAAATCTCATTGTTTGCAACAGAGGTAGTGAACCTACTTTTATAACCAGATGTCGACAAGAGGTCTTAGACATAACTCTCGTCTCTGATTTCATCATTGAATTGATTGGTAATTGGAAAGTCTCGTCTGATCACTCGTTTTCGGACCACAGGTACATTCAATTCAGTCTAAATGATGACCCTCCCCGCCAATCAACCTTCCGGAACTACCGCAAGACAAATAGGCTCCTGTACAGAGATTCACTATGGCATTCAGTGAGCTCTATGCTGTTATGTCCCCCTCATGACACCAACGAGCTTGATCATAAAGTCAGGGAACTCACTATGGCTCTAAATAAAGCATTGTCCTCCTCATGTCCTCTCACTAGACCGAGAGGCAAGCGTAAGCCGCATTGGTGGACATCGGAATTGAGCCCACTTAAGAATGTCTGCAGGAAACTGTTCAATAAAGCCAAGGCCACACGAACAGATTCTGACTGGGATGCCTACAAAGTATCCCTCAATTCCTATAAAAAAGTATTGAGGAAAGCCAAAAGAATATCGTGGCGACTCTTCTGTAGCAAAATAGAGGATACCTCCGAAGGTTCTAGGCTAAGGAAAATCCTCTCTACAAATCCAACGATGCCCAGCTGTCTCAAAAAATCGGATGGCTCTTGGACTACGTCTAGCGAGGAATCGCTTAATCTGCTATTAGATACCCACTTCCCAGGTAGCTCCCATGTTATAAGTAGTACGAACCCAAACAGGGTAAGGACTCACATAACCAACATTCACGATCTAATTACCAGGGATAGGCTACTTTGGGCGCTACACAGCTTCAAACCATATAAATCGGCGGGACCAGACGGCATTATACCAGCCGAATTACAAAAAACATCAGATATTATTCTACCGGTGTTGGAGTTAATTCTGAAAAGTTGTATTGAACTGGTCCACATTCCGCTGTTATGGAGAGAAGTGAAAGTGGTTTTCATACCCAAAGCTGGCAAATATTCCCATGTCACTCCGAAAGATCTCAGGCCCACCAGTCTATCATCATTTCTCCTAAAAACTCTAGAAAGATTGATATATATCCATATTCGTACCAACATTGACAAAAGGCTGCTGTCTACCTCCCAACATGCCTATTGCAAAGGCAGATCTGTAGAAACAGCCCTACACACGTTAGTACGGTCAAGTGAATATTCCCTTCACCATAAGGAGTATACAATGGTTACCTTCCTCGATATAGAAGGCGCCTTTAACAACGTCAACACATCCGCGATCTCAACTGCACTGTCGGATCTAAAAGTGGATAACACACTTGGCGAGTTCATTAATCAACTACTAACCAGTAGGATTATTAACTCAAAGCTGGGTATGACCTCCGCCAGAAGATCTGTCAGCAGGGGAACCCCGCAAGGAGGAGTCCTATCCCCACTTCTTTGGAATCTTGTGGTGAACAAACTGCTTGTTATCCTGGAAGGAGAGGGCTGCAAAGTGATTGCCTATGCAGATGACGTTGCTATTGCCGTATCGGGGAAGCACCTTAACACCTTAAAAGAACTCCTACAAAATGCTCTTAACAAGCTAATAAGATGGGCTGACAGTTGTGGTCTAGGCGTCAAATCCCACGAGTCGACGCCCCTTCAATCAGGGGTACCAGCTTAGTCTTCTCTGACGAGGCCAAATACCTAGGTCTCATCCTGGATAGGAAGCTCAACTGGAAATCTAATATAAAAGAAAGAGTCCGGAAAGCTACGGTGGCACTCTTTTCTTGCAAAAAAGCTATTGGAAACAAGTGGGGCTACAACCCCGAATTACTCACTGCCTATATATCTCGGTTGTAAGACCGATACTAACGTATGGGACAATTGTCTGGTGGAATGCCTTAGAGAAAGCGATAAATCGCGATAAACTAGGCAGAGTCCAGAGATCAGCATGTTTATGCATAGGCGGAGCGCTACGCACCACTCCCTCAGCTGCACTCGACATTCTGTTCCATTTGATACCCCTTGACATCTTTAGCAGACAGACGGCTGCTACCACGGCCACTCGCCTCAAAGCAACTTCTCAATGGGCCGATAGTGAAATCGGCCACTCTGCAATTCTGAACATACTCAGAATCCCTTCTAGGAATATAGCCTACAACACACCCCAACTGCTGTTCGACAAAAACTTCCAGATATCCATCCCCCCTAGATCCTTTTGGGAGGATGCCTTGCCGGAAGAAGAATCAATCCATTTTTACACGGACGGTTCAAAAACAAATGATGGAGTGGGTGGAGGTGTCTTCTCAGACAGGCTCAATCTCAGTCTCTCCTTCCGTCTTCCTAATCATTGTAGTGTTTTCCAGGCGGAAGTTATGGCGATAAAGGAAGTCTTGTCCTGGCTAAAAAATGGTATCCGTAAAGGATATTCGAATCTTTTCGGACAGTCAGGCCGCCATCAAGTGTCTGGACTCTGTCTCTATTAACTCTTGAGTAGCCCTAGATTGCCGATCATCTCTAAAGGAGATGGCTGAGCAGTTCAACATTCACCTTTGTTGGGTGCCGGGGCATAGGGACATTCCGGGTAACTGCAAGGCCGACGAACTCGCCAAACTTGGAACTACCCTCTCAATCTTGCCTGAAAAGGCCTCCTTAGGCTCACCAGTTTCCACGTGCAAGCTCTTGTTTAAACTGGATGCGTTAGAAAAAACTAACCACAGATGGGCAAATGGTACTACTTGTCTGACAACGAAGCAAATTTGGCCTAGGCTGGATCTAAGACGCTCAAGGAGCTTGATTACCCTTAATCGATCGCACATTGGTGCTACAATTGGTGTCATAACTGAACACTGTTTGTTAGGCAGGCATGCAGCAAGGCTTGGTGCCTATTCCAACGACTTCTGTAGGAGCTGTTTGGATGAGGAGGAGGAGGAGACTACTCTACACCTTCTCTGCGCATGCTCTGCTCTCTTTTGAAAGCGAAACCTCCATATGGGGGAGGATCTTAATGATCTAAACTCAACCGACCCAAAATGTCTCTCATGCTTTATTAGCACCTCAAAATGGTTCAACGTGTAGGCAGAAACTTCAGATCAACGTGGTATCACAATGGACCTTATATTGGTCTAAGTGAGTCGGACTTCTATCTGACTGCCACTTCAACCTAACCTAACCTAACCTAGGCAGTGGCTGCTCAAACGTAACAACGCATTTGCATGGCTTTGCTGACTCATCGGAAGCTGCGTATGCTGCCGTTGTATATGCGAGGACCAAGGACTCAAATGGTGTTGTCATCCGTCTTTTCGCAGCTGAGGCCAGAGTAGCCCCCATAAAGCAGATATCTCTGCCTCGGCTGGAGCTGTGTGCAGCTTCTCTCTTGGCGCAACTGATGGGACATGTGAAGAAAGCGCTTGATCAACGTGTTGGTAATGTTTTTGGACGGACTGATTCATCTGTTGCATAAGCCTGGCTTCATCAACATCCGACCAAGTGATGCACGTTTGTTGCTAACCGTGTTTCCCGAGCTGAAGACGTCATCCGTCCAGAGAACTAGTCGCTTGTTTCTTCCGCTTTTAATTCTGCAGACTGTGCATCCCGTGCGTTAGCACCAGAAAAGCTCAAAGACTTCACGCTTTGGTGGAATGGACCGCCAAATTTAAAAAAAATATATTTTACCGATCGAGGAAGCAACTATCGTTTACTTAACTAAATACTTTTCACTCGCGAAATGCACTTGAAACATTCACGTCTCACAATGATATGAGAAATCGAAGCAATCGAAACGGTTTTTAAACATACAACTTTAAACTTCAATCGTTCTTTCTTTTTCTTTGCCGAACAGATTTTTTTTTATAATTTGCGCGTGAAAAAGGGACCTTTTTGAATTCTGTTAAGTAGCTCCAAATATGTAATTGGTGCACCGGACCAGATATGAGCTTTGTACTCAAGTTTTGGGCGAATAAACGCCTTGTAGATTCTAGCCAGATCAGCAGGGGTAATTTATTTCTTGCATCGCTTTAGGAAGCCTAGACACTTCGCAGCATTCTTGGCGACGTCGAATATGTGGTCATACCAAAGAAGGTTGTCATTAACACACATACCGAGAATGGAAAGTCTTTCGGATTCAGCGATGCAAGTGTCATCCATGGATATTGACAGAGAAGTAGGGTTAGCACCTGCCTTACCAAAACCAACGTGTGGTTACATCTTATAGTGCTTATTCAAAGGGTTTTATCCTTTGTAGTCGGCGCACAAAATTTATCTGGTCTACACAGCGTCATAACAATTTTCAATGGAACGCGACACATTTTTCATACTTTTGGGGTCATTTGAAATTGGGGCCCTTATTTCACTTTGTTTTGAAAAAGTATTTTAATTTTTGGAGCCATTGTTAATTTTTGGTTTGGGGCCATTTTTCACTTTTTTCCCAAAGTTTGATGTCATTTTTCATAATGAATTTTGGCCCCAAACTAAAAGATGAAAAATGTCCCCAAATAAAATGAAATATTGCCCTAAAAAATAAGAAAAATGGCTCCAAATCACACAAATTTTCGTGTTGTGTCCCATAAAAATTGTTGGGGCATATTTAATTTTTGGTTTGGGGCCCTTTTTCATTGCCGCTGTTTTTCATTTGGGCGTGACACATTTTTGGTGGGTTTTTTCATTTTGTTTGGGGCCATTTTTTCTTTTACATTGGGGCTATTTTTCATTTTTGGTTTGGGGGGGGTATTGTCCATTGGGGCCAAAATTCATGTAGCCGTTTCTTATATCCTAAACACGGTTATAAGAATAACTTTTCTTATAAGAAAAACACAAATATAACAAACAGAAGTTTCTTATAAAAAATATTCTTCCAGAAAAAAACTATATATTTAAACTATAAAAAATATATTTACTTCTTTTCAAAAAAAGGACAAGAAAATTCAATAAACCTTTCCAACAAGAAAAGCTGTCTAAGCTTCGGCCCTCGTAGGCGGCGTTGGTATTGACGTGTGATCACATTCTTCTTCGTCTTCCGATCGCTGCTTATTCTTCCAAAATTATAATTTTCGTCCCTCGTAGGCAGCGTTGGTATTGACGTTTCCTTTTTCTATTTGTCCTATTTACTGTACTTCGAATTTTGTGTTTGATTCATCGAGTTCTATAGAATGTCCATTATCAAATAACTTACTTTGTTTTTTATACACTTAGGTATTCTCTTTTGTTTTTTTTTTTAAATCGAGTCGCATTGGTCATAAATAATCTATATGTACTTGTTTTGTTCATATTTAAGAATGACATATAGCTAATATCCTTTTTACACCGCATCAAAATCTGAGGTTTCGCAAAAA
Source organism: Ferdinandea cuprea (assembly GCA_963576555.1). Taxonomy (NCBI): domain Eukaryota; kingdom Metazoa; phylum Arthropoda; class Insecta; order Diptera; family Syrphidae; genus Ferdinandea; species Ferdinandea cuprea. Next base: position 30,455,838 of record OY754962.1, read on the forward strand.
CTCATGAAAGCTCCATCGAAATCAGGAGTATTGGATGTTTTGGAAACACATTTTCGAGATTTCCAAACCTCGATATTGTTTGAGGTTTCGATGAAACCTCCTCAGAATCTGGTTTCAATAGTCAGGTTGTCAAAGCAAACGCACCTTTTAACACATTCCACAAGTTACACAAAGCGATTGGCAAGCGCTCACAAGTCAATTGGAAGTCACCGAAAGGATCATTCACATAAGAGCGAATTGCAAACTGCGAAAAAGGGAATATTTGTAAATTATGACATTTCTTTCACATGACAACTTTTTTTGGTTGCAGGTACCTGCGAATATGATTTGTAAATGTTAGCAGCAAGATGTGCCAATTTGTGATTTTGTATCAGAGGCTCGGTACTGTTTTATTTTAACAGCTGACTTTTATTTATCCATGAATTATGATCGTTTGAGAGTCCAAGCCACTTTACATACACTTGATCACCCTTAGTTTTTAATACATTTTCCACCAGAAATACATCAGAGTGGATGGTTTTTTGTAGCTCCATTTCGTAGAAACAACCTTGGATGGATTGCCCTTGAAAGTCTTTCAATAAATATGTGGCAGGATTAGTCAGGTTAACTTTTCTAATTGTGAATACTTCGGTTGACCACCCAACTGGTGTAACCTTTCTCAAATGCATGTTTAAACTTGCTTATTCGAACTTGATCACCAAATTTGAATTTTCTCCGTGGAGCAATTTTAATGTGAGTGTAAACTGATGATAGAAGTTTATCAGCATTTTTCTTATTCACATCAACTGGTCTCATTTTTATTGTTCTATGAGTAGAGTTATTGTATGCGTGGAGCAATCCTTTTAGAATGGGCAGCCATTTATAGTTACCATTAAAACTGAATTCTTTCCACATTTTCTCCTTGAGAGTTCTATTGAATCGTTCAACAATTGATGCTTTCAATGAACTATACGTTGAATAGTGATTAATTTTGTACTGTCTCATCAAATCTTGGAAGATTTTATTAAAAAACTCCTTACCATCATCAGTTTGCAGATTTTTTGGTACTCGCTGGGAACTATTGAAAATTGATTTCATAGCTTCTGTAGTGCATTTCGAAGTCTTATTCTTCAAAGGAACTGCCCATGCATACTTTGAAAAGGTATCAATTACAGTCAGTAAATAGTTATACATATTGTTATCGCTGTTATAGGGTATCATTTCTACTAAATCTGCTTGCCACAAGTCATCGAATCCTCTAATGACAACTCGACATCTGACGAAGTGTCTTCGAGCAGTTTTGTGCAATTCCTCAACAACAGCCCGTTTACTCATCCTATATACTAATGAATTAAGAAATAAAACTTTTTCTTCTTTTATAATCTGTTTTTATTCTTTAATAATTCGAGCCCTACATTTCCTCTTTTAACTTTTAATACTTAACAGAAGATTGCTCTCTCTGCTTAGGTTCCAATGATGATGATGATGAGGATGATGTTGATGATGATGCAAATTTAAATGGATTGCTTTTAAGAGCATACTCAATTTTTTTAAAAAAAACTATCCTTTGGATTTATGTTATGAGTATTTGTTTGACTGCGATCCATTTCGTCTGTCTGATCCACTCTTAATCTGTTTGCTTATTAATCGAAACTAATACGCTGTCTCGAGCAGTGAATACATTATATACAAAGTAAATGATTAGCTCAGCATTTTTTATATTCTTACGCATTATGATGAAATTCATCTTTACTGAACCGGGATCATACCAAATAGAATCAGATATAAACATCAAAGCAAAAATGAAACTAAAGATTCTTATTTCCTTTTTTATTTTTTTTATTTTTTTATCTTTGTTTGTAATCTTTCATACAATGACTTTAATTTCTTAATTCTTATCATTTTAATTTCAATCATATAGCAAATACAGGTGTCTGGTCCATTTTTACTGATATTTGATGACTAGGGACATGCAATGAAATGACATCCATTATTAGATGTGGTGCGGGATATGTTCTCAAAGTTTTTTAAAACAGAAATGCACTCAAGTATCTCATTGTAGTGTTCAGCAAGTAGAATGTGTTGATATTCTATGACATGAGGATGTATCGGGGCCTAATGTACATTTATTTGAAGACCAAGAGCAATTCAAGTAATGATTTCCATAAATAGATTCCACACAAGCCATGTTTTCAAATTTGCTTAGAAAGAAAATACATCTTAAGATCTCTTCGTAATGTTCCTCAAGTATATTGTGTTTGTTGTTCAGTAAGAAATTTAAAATTTCAAGTTTTTCATCCATACCAATGAGAGAGCTCTTAAATTGTTCATGCACACGATTATCAACATAGTTTTTTGTTGCAGCATCATTTGCATCGGTAGGATTATTTATATTCTTCAAGGCTTTATGTTTCACATCATAGTAGTCATCTGAGTGTAACCTGAGACCCATTTCAGTTTCATCATTTATAGCGCTCATGAGAGATTTAAAATTATTATCAACATATTGTTGAAGAATAATTGTTGTCTTATTTTGGAAATCAATATTATCATCTACATATTCTTTGTTGGCTGCTTGGTGTGATGTTTTAGGCATTGCAACATTATTCAGACATTTTCCCTCTATATCAAAATCACCAGCAGATGATAGCTTAAATCCTTCTCCAGGAGGTCCTCGAGGACCAGTTGTTGTTGTTGAATTGTGAATTCGATTGAAACTCCTTCCGAACTTGTCGACGTTCATTTTGCTTTTAACGAATTCTCTGCTTAGGGTTGCTGTTAATATATGATGTTTGCTTCGCGTAGTTCTTCTATGATTGAATTTATCTCATTTTGAAGATTATTGTTTCCTGCCCTTTGAGATGCAATTAAAAGTCTTAATCTATCGACGAGCTCATTGGGGCTATCCCAGTGCACATAATCGATCGAATTATTAGAATAAGTCATGTCAGGTAAGTTATTGTTGTATGATTTCCCAATTTTGTTTGTAACATTCTGAAGTAAGAGTTGAATAATAAGTTTATACTTATAACCTCTATTTCCTTAAACTTGAGAGTTACTATTATAATTTTTTAAATGGGCTTTTGTTTTTTGTAATATCTTAAGATATTCATCCAAATCTTCTTTGCTATATCGATCTTTTCGGGGGATTTTCCGAAAAATTAATTCATAAAGACCATCCGTTCCAGAGAAGATTTCACCATCATCACCAATGATGAAATTGCTCTTTTCATTAATTGTAAAACTTGATATACCCAATTTTGTTGAATTTGACTGTTCATCAAAATATGGCCCATAGATCTTATCAAGATTCGAATCTGATAGCGATGATCGTTTGAATGGAGTACTTTGATCGGGGTCGTCGGTATTAAAATTCGTAGGCGTTCTAAATGAAACATCTTTGTCCGTTAGTTGAATTGATTCTGCAGATGAAAGGTCAAAACTTTCCTTTGGAGAGGGTTTGATTGTTTCTGGAGAACTTGAGAGCTGCAAACGTCGTCGTAGTCGATGCTTTGTTTTATCAATTTCAGTACCAACAGCAGCAGCAGCAGCAATGTTTCGACTATAAACACTTTTGACATTTTTAACAATCTCTTTTAAGGGTTCAACTATTGGTTTAAAAGTAGTTTCAATTTCCTTTTCTTTTATAATTTGCCCGGTCTTGAGAAACATATATTTTTTCCTTAAATCTCTTTTAGTTTTTATAAGATCTTTAAGAATATTTTCATTAACATCCATATTTAATATTTAAACAGCGGTTTTAAACAGGATCAGTTACGAACTGGATCAATTACAAACAGGATCAGTTACAAACAGGGTTGGTTACAAACTGGGGCTGTTCCAATCTGGATATGATCATATAAGCGGTTGATTAATGACTGAGTAGTTTCATTTAGATACAATTTATTTAAATTTATATGTATTATTTAATAACTTTAAACAGCGGTTTTAAACAGGATCAGTTACGAACTGGATCGGTTACAAACAGGATCAGTTACAAACAGGGTCGGTTACAAACTGGGCCTGTTCCAATCTGAATGTAATCATATATGCAGTTGATTAATGACTGAGTAGCTTTATATAGATACAATTTCCTTAACTGATTTATTATATTGTCCTTTATCTGTATTCAAGTCTTTATTAATAGCCAAGAAACCATATGCATCTCTCCAACATGTTGTACATAAATCTCTGAATTGTTTGAAAGTCATATTTGAATTTATATGATCATTGTATATATGTTTCAGATTAAGTTCATCTTGCTTAAAAACAATGATATAGTTTGCATTGTCTCGAATCAAATGTTTTGGTATATGCGTATAAGATTGACACAGGTAGAAACTATTTACATCGTTATGTCGTCCCATGCAGAAATATTCTCGAATGTTGTTTTGTTTATCACAAGCTACATCATCAAATATAAATATTGAATTTCGCTTTGCTTTAGAAGGTGCGATTATTTCAGAATTATTCGAAAATTCATTGTACCCCATTCCCTTGATTGACTTTATTAGTTTTCTCAAGTAGGTATACTTTGGTTGATGCAAAGACTTTGAATATATGTAAAGGTTTTCAAACTTTAAACCGTTGGGGTCAAGCAAAATACTGAACATAACATTAGTTTTTCCACAGTTTGATGGACCCACAATTATTCCACGAATACTATTAGGAAATAATTGTCCATGTTTTCCATTTTCTTTAATTTTAGTATCAAAGTTCTTAACTTTAATACTACCTTGTTGTTGTTTTATGAACCTCATTCCACTACCGAATGAAGCTAATAATAATAAAAGGTGATGTTTTATTGTCAAAAGATTCATAAATGCTCAAAGTGTGTAACAAGAAAGTGATATAAAATGATTGATTATAGTGTGAAAACCATCACTTCAAAACATTCATTCAAGGGGTGTGGATTAGTAAATTCCTTAATCGATAAGTTACCCTTTGAATTGCATCTTCCCTCGTATAATTTCTGTGGACCTGGAACTAAACTGAAAGAACGTCTTGCTAGAGGAGATCGAGGAGTGAATCTATTGGATGAAGCGTGTCGCGAACACGATATTGTATATGCAAATAAAAACAATAACCTGTCTGATAGACATATTGCTGATAAAATTCTAACTGAAAAGGCTTGGCATAGGGTAAAAGCGAAAGACTCATCAATAGCAGAGAAATTAAGTAGCATATTGGTTACGAATATGATGAAAGCTAAAACAAAATTCGGTATGGGTTGCAAATCTAAACATAGCAGAGCAAGGAAACAAAAACTTAAAATGAATACAAAATTATTTAAAATAGCCATTATGGAGGCTAGAAACGCAATTAGAAATCCAGAAAGCAAAGATCCAAACGAAATTGCAATATCTGCTTTACAAGCAGCTAAAAAGGTTACTAAAAATAAACGGAAGAGCATTGCCATTCCCCGAGTCATATCGCTACCAAAAATTGGAGGTTTCTTACCATTATTACCGATCTTAGCTGGATGATCAGCGGTTGGTTCCCTAACTGGGAGAGCTGCAGGACTAGTTAAGGCAATCAATGCTTCAAAGGTAGCCAAGCAACAGTTGGAGGAGAACAAACGCCACAACCAAGCATATATTAAGAATAAAAATATTGTAAAATACTTTGACAGTTTTGGTAATTTAAGACCGCCTATAGAGGTTGTAAAATATTTGGGTGAAAATATTCAGTACAATTATAATAATTGTCAAAATTTTAATACATTTATATGTGGTCATTTATGTTTGAAGTTCCTATTCGATCAAAATGTAAATAAATAAAAACTACAAAATCAAAATATGTTTCATTTCTATTCCAATAGCAATGTCGTTAACACTTACATTGAGTGGAAACAAATCTACGCTCACCGCCGATTACTTTCCTCTAATAATCCTAAATACTGATTACGTTTGCGGTTTAGTTGACTTCCAGACCTACAATTCTATACCTAATGTGGATGTATTTAATAACTCGTTTCATTTTGGTGATAACAATGAAATCACTTTTCCGGTAGGTTCTTACGAAATTGAGGATATTGATAATGTAATTCAGGAGGTTCTGAAGCTACACAACGAGGATAGAGCTGAAAAAATTATAATTAAATTAAGAGCCAATAATAATACTTTGAAATGTGAAGTTTACAGCAATATGGAAATTGATTTTTCTCATCATCGTAGTATTGGTTCACTCTTGGGATTCAGTAAGAAGAAACTTGTTCCCAATATTATGCATGAATCTGACCTATATGTTGACATCAATAGAGTGAATATTGTGCGAATTGAATGTAATTTAATTGATAAGACATATATAAACAATCGACCTGCTCATATACTGCATGAATTTTCTATTAATGTAAGCCCGGGATATAAAATAGTTGAAGTTCCTCACAATGTCATTTATCTGCCAGTGAGCGCTAAGAGGATAAGTTCTATAACATTGAATCTCTTAGATCAGGACGGAAATCTTATAAACTTTCAAAATGAAACGATAACAATTCGATTGCATCTAAAACCACAACAATGATACTATATGATAACCCATCGTACCCCTCAAATTATAAAACGGTAGGTGATATTACTAAGCCTCTCAATATACTATCAGGTTCTGATAGGAAAACATCAGTACTAGCTGTACAAAATCGGCAATTTCTATTATCACTAGGTTACAGATTAAAAATTTTTGAAGAACCGAAATTTGAGGAGAGTATCTCAAAGTTGGAATATCATACGTACTCGCCATATTTAAATAATTTCGACAAAAATGACATCATTCAAATTTGTGTCCAACATCAAAACCTTAATATTTTGCCTTCAGAAAGTAACATTTATATTGAGGGTACTGTGTCGAAAACTAATGGATCAGCCGTTGCGAAAACAAAACTTGTAAATAATGGAGTAGCTTTCTTATTCGATGATATTCGTTATGAATTAAATGGTGTGGAAATTGATAGTAATCGAAGTGTCGGCATTACGTTAACAATTAAAATCTATCTCTCTTTAAATAAAAATGAAAGTGATATGCTTTTAAATGCATCCTGGTCACCTAATTCTTCAATCAATGTTAATGGAATCTATTTTAATTTTTGCATGCCACTAAATAAATTACTGTTATTTGCTGAAGACTATAAGAAAATTATACCAAATGGCCATCATGATTTGATTCTAACACGCGCACGCACAGATGATAATTCATTAATTGCTGACGAGGATGAGAAAGCAAAGATAAACTTGCTTAAAGTACAATGGAAAATTCCACATATAACACTCTCTGATACTTACAAATTAAAACTATACAAACATATTAATAATGGACAAACTATGAAGCTGGCTTTTCGCAACTGGGATCTATACGAATATCCTGCATTACCCAGCGTCAGTCATCATATTTGGAATGTAAAGACAACCTCTCAAATGGAGAAGCCACGCTACATTATACTTGCTCTGCAAACCAACAAACGTAATTTACTGAAAGGAAATGTAACTAATTATGATCATTGTGATATTTTAAATATAAAAGTTTATCTAAATTCCGATGCTTATCCATGTGAAGACCTAAATTTGGCATTTGATAAAAATAACTATAATTTATTATATAGTATGTATTGTGATTTTCAAAAAACCTACTATAATCGCCTTTTTGCTGAACCACTCTTATCAAGAGATGCTTTTAAATCTCAAGCAACAATTTTCGTAATTGATTGCCGGCACCAGAGCGAAATAATCAAAAACGGTCCAATTGATATTCGTATTGAAATCAAAACAGCAACAACAAAAATAATACCTGCTAATACATCTGCCTACTGTTTAATGTTACACGATCGCATTATAAACTACAATCCATTGAGTCAGACAGTTTTACGAGAAATATATGTTTATTTTAATGCTGGCTTTTATCGCAAACACACGTCCTTTTTTTTCAATTTTTTTTTACCGTAAATACACGCGTACGTATTCGTAAAAATGTATTTTGTTATCGACCTGCAGGGATTCAAAGGACCAAACAACCAGTTTATTGCAAAGGAAATAGCAGTACTGCACAGTGGTCATCATTATCATTTCATCGTAAAGCCGCCATTCAGCTCTGACCAGTTAACACCCTCATTAAGAAGACAAGCCAATTGGTTGTATGAAAACCATCACGGCTTCACATTGAAGATATTGGCTGTCCGAAATTTAAAGAACTAAAGCGTCTCTATCCCAATGAGAAAAAATGTTCATTTCACGGTAAATGCTGCCCCCTGCAAAATGTTTACCTGTTAAACAAATTTATAAGTGGAAACTAAGTGAAAATAAAATTAAAAAACATTTTTGATTCTTTTAATGAAATATGAAATTGGTGTTTTTTATTTGAGTCTTTTATAGCCATATGGCAGGGAACTGTGATCACCAAGAAATCTACGTTTTTCTGCTCTGGGTTTATAGGTTTTTGTTTCCGCAACAGTAATTATTTGATGTTCTCGCGTCCGACGGATATTACTCGAAATAATCTTTATATCATCTGTGTTCGTAGCATTAAGTACAGCTTCCTTAATCGTCTCAAAATTGACCTTCTTCGATGCTGAATAATTTAGATTTATTCCTTTTACTTTACACACAATTTGTTCGATGTCATCTCTTGTACTGTAGACTTTGTAAGCATAATTTTTCGGTCCGCCACTTACAAATTCAGTAATATAACTTCCTTGACCATAGCACTATAATTCGTCAGTCATATCGCCTATGAATTCACCGGTCGGTGGGTCAGGTTCTCCTTCGCGACTTATGTAGATTACGGAATCAGTATCATAATATAGTACTCTATCTTCTAACTGTTCCAGGTAACTGTACAATTTTAGACGAGCTTGCGTGGTTGTATAAGCTGCAATACACACATTTACAGTTGATAGTATATCTGCTGCTTCTTCTTTATACAGCCAACTTACTACGATATTTTCCTCATTTATAGGGAGAATATGACAGACTAGTACGGTTGGATTCGTAAGCATCTGATATAACTCAGACGGACTATTAACTATTGATGTTTTCTGCTGGTTTTCTCTTTGTCCGAATTTACCCCAGTTTAGCAAAAGATCTTTTTCCAGGGTTGTTGCAAATTTCTTCAAAATCTAGTTTGACATCTTCATTGTTTAGGAAATCAGCTATATATTTGTTTTTATCTTCCTCTGTTGCACATTTATTCGGCCATCCTGATGCTTCCTGTTTAATTTTAATGAATTTATTCATCATCTGAGTGAAGAGGCCATCTGATTTCGCAATTTTATCATATTGCATCATCGAATACTCCCATATTTCGAAAATATCTACTAGCTTATACCCTTTCTCTATTGCTTTCAAAACTTCATCAATAATCCATGTTCCGTGCAGAGCTCTTTCATCATCATCGTGGGCGCATTGCTCTTCTTGAGATAATTGTTCACTGCATGTCATACACAATGTAAACATTAATTTATTATTTTGCTTTACAGGTAATACCGGATGCAGCAATTGCTCTGGAGGAATTATTTTACATTTTATAACTCCATTGATGCTCTGTAAATTCACTTGAGACCAATCGGTGGTGGTGGTTTTGGTGTGAACTTTGGGGTGATTCAATGGAAATTTCCCGTATTTACACACCCAAGGGTATAGAGAACATACATCTATGTATTTGATTTTTTCCCCCTCTTTACATTTGTAATAGTTGTATGTGTTGCCTGTACGGCCTCCGTAAAATGCATAGCGAGGATTTAATGGAGCATATTGTGTTATTGGATGTGCTTTTAAATATTTGACATCTTCATCACTCAACTGTTTTTCAAATTCACAAGCCCATTTTTCAATTACCTCGTAACCGAACTGCCTTAGCCGAGTCAATTTAGCATTGATTTTTTTATAGCGTGAATTTAAAGTGTCGTACTGGTCATTGCTTAAGGACTTATCACGATTATTTTTTAAACAAGTGTGCCCATTATAATAGCAGCCATGAAACTCAAACACCTATTTGGTTTCCTTACAAAAACCGTCAACACTTACGCCAGCTACTACGTTCGCTTCTCGTTGCTTCGCTGCATACTGAATGACACAATTTCGCCTCTTTTCTTCCCAAATGAGCCACTCAATTGCCTGGCGTGATTGATTATCAGCTTGTCTGTATCCATTTCTAGGTATTAAGCCAATAGTGTTTGGCTGTAGAAAATTACGGCGATATACCAGGTTACATGCCGATGCTATTGTTACAGACTCTAGAAACGGCTCCACATTGCACTGATCAAGGAACAAATTTCTGAATTTAATACACGCTTCAGTTAGGATCTGTACATCGCTGATGCAGTATTCAAGAAGGTCACGTTGCATATTAAATTCGATATGCTTATTTTCTTCATACCACTTCAAGAATACAGTTCGATCATTACTTTTCATAGCATCCGGATTGTAATACTCTACGGGCGGCAATGGACCATTATAATTTTCATTTTATTTGGTATTGAAGAAATGCGAAAAATAACCCTTTTTTAGCGATTGTTTTAGATCGAAAGCACGCGGAAGAACTGCTAAAGCTATTGGAAAATAATTCAGTGAATCGATGAATTTCACATTTTCCAATTCCATGAGTATTATTTTAGTTCCTCTCATAATCAATGCCGGTTGAAATCTGGTATTTTGTAGGATGTAGTTTAGAATGAATTGATGATCGTACGCCTGACCGTTATGCGCTATAACAATAACCTTTTTAAAAGATTTGCGAACATTAAGAAGGTGTTGTAGGAACTCGGCTATAACATTCGGATCTTTTTTCACATTAAGTCTGAATTTACATTTTTGGCAAAATTGTAGGTTTGCTGGAAAACAAATTTGCCTCGTGAAGTTTTATTGAATCGGCATAATCGTTTATCACCTTCTCACCAATAACCTTCTCTTGACGACTCTCCAAATCATAGAATACGTAGAGAACATCTTTTAATTTTGGGTTTCTAGTGTCTGGCTGAATGTAACACAAGTGTTCTTGAGAGACGTGTTGATCGCATTTATTGCAATAGAACTCCCCACAAGTATGTCCTCTATTTGCTCCATATGTTTTAAATCAGCACATCTTTTAACAGTTTCACAAATCGCTCGGTTTCCGGTTGATCCTGAAGCCTTGTGTTGTTTGTCAAAACAATCCTGTCCTCTAAAACTTCTGTTGCACTCTTTGCATAGAATTTCGGGAAGGTTCGTCGGACATCTAGGTGCTTGTTGTCATTGTGGACATGCCTTTACACATCTATGATCGGCTTTTGTATTGTACGGTATGTTGCAATTTTCACAATAGTAAACACAGCAAAAGGCTGTCGTCAAAGATGATATGACATTAAATTGAGCATTGAAATATAGTAAATTTAGTCTTTTACTACTATTATTGGTGACATATTCAAATAGTACAGACCGTCCTTTTCGGGCATACTCGTAGACGGTGATCTTATATTCCGACAAATGATCTTGAAAACTGCGAAGCTCTGGAATACCACAACCTTCAGTCGGTATATTAACACCGCTCATGCTAATTAAATTGGCAGTTTGAACATCCTGAAGTTTTCCGGTATTTCGTCGGATTTTCACGTAATCCGAATTTTTGTTTAAGAGAGCAATTGCTACAACCAATGCACGAGGTAAGCATAGGTTATCCTTGTTTGATATAACAATTATTCCTCTCCTTCTTGCAGATTCTTCATCGAGAAAATTATATTTTTGCCTTCGTTCATTTCCTTGCCCAGTAGGAAGCCTTACCGATGTGACATTTATCCGAAAAGTATCCGTACTTATGCCTTCGGAATTGCTCTGGAATATTTTCGTGAATAATTCCCAGACATCACTCCAATTTAAGTCGGACGCCTTCTTAAAACCCATCCAACCAGGACCACGATGTTCGAAATTCGTACCTGTAAACGTTATCCCCACCATATCTGAAGAATCCAGATCTGCAGCAATACGCTCAAACATACCCTTCACTGCGTTTTGGACCCAATTTGTTGGTTCAGCGTTGTCTGCCACATCCTTAATACGGAATTCAATCCTTCGACCACGCAAGTTGAATCGCTTGGCGAATGTTGCCTGATCCTTGACTACCTCAAAACGCTAAAGAGACAAATAAAAAAAAAAAACAAAATAATTTTCAATAAGTAAATTTTTTATTTTATTATTTTATCACCTTGGGCCATATGTGAAAAGTACAAAAGGAAATTTGTACGTGTTGGGTATAATAGATTCTTTTAGCAAATTTGTGATCCTAATGTCTGTGAAGGATTACACGTCAAAAGCAGTTGTCCGAGTACTGGCACACTTTACACAATTTTTTGGAACACCGTCTCGCTTTATTTCGAATAAGGGAAGTTCATATACTTCAAAAATATTTAACAACTATTGTAATGAAAACGGAATTAAAAACATTACGACTGCAGGATGTACGCCTCGTGCTAATGGGCAAATTGAACGGTATTTTCGCACTGTAGAAACAGCTGTTAACTGCATAAAGCATTTCATAACGAACCAAACACCACAGGAAATTTGATTTGCCTTCAAGCACAAGAACTCACTGGGTAACGTGGAGAACAAGTCAAGCTCCTAGTTGACATGATGCAAATAAGGCAACCCGAAAAGAATAACTCGAGCCGCATATACAGCTACAGGCCAGTAAAGAAAACTTCTACCACTCAGCAGATCGTCTAAAGCCCTGGTGTTCCTTGGAAAATATTGTGATCTGAATGATTTAGATGAGGAGGAAGATCTTAATTCTGAAATTGAAGAGCAAATTAACTACAGCTTCAACATATGTTTTCTTCTATTTAGTTGTTATTTTCGATATTCATATTGATTCTTGAACTAAATGAATTTTTGTGTACCAAAAAAAAAACCATGAATTACGTGTAATTTTTTTTTATTTTAATATTGCTTCCTAAATAATAATTACTGTCCAGTATACCACAAAATAATTTGTATTAATTGAGAAAATAAGAATTTAGGTAGGAAAGAATGGTGGTAGACAATCTGGCAAAAGGATGATCGCCATATCTTTCAAGGTCAATGGCAAGTATGAATTATTTGGTCATTCTTCTAGTGATCTATATATGGTGGAATTAAATGCTAAGGTAAGAATATTTTATTGGCTGTGATCATGCCGAGGAAAGATTTTGTATAGGCTGTGATCATGCCGAGATAGGACCTATTAGTGGCTGTGATCATGACGAGGTAACATCTTTTATTGGCTGTGATCATGCCGTGTTAAGACATATTATTGGCTGTGATCATGCCGAGGTAAGATTTTGTATTGGCTGTGATCATGCCGAGATAAGACCTATTAGTGGCTGTGATCAAGCCGAGGTATGATTTATTATCGGCTATGATCATGCCGAGGTAATATTTTTTATTGGCTGTGATCATGCAGAGGTGGATTATTTCTTTTATACTTTATACCTAAAGAAAATAGTTGAGCTAATAGAATTATGGAAAAGAAGGAATGTTAAGATTGGCCATTGTACATTACTAACTTGTAGTGAAATATAAAGGAGGTCGTCGGATGGCCGAATTGTTGAACTTCTATTGGCCGCCCATGCTGTAAAGTACCACTCTTTACCACCGAGTGAAGTTGGTGGTTGAGTTCTGGTAGGCAGTCCACATCAATGGTTACAGCCGCTCGGTTGAGCTCTCGGAATTGGTAAAAATTATATCGTTTACATTATTTACTTACTTTCTTACAATAGGGTTATTCGCGAAATATGAACACGCCAGTGAAAAAAAGAAAGCAACATAAAATAGTGACAGCTTAAACGACGGAGGGGAAATAAAAGTGACAAGATAATTCCGGCGGGAATTGTTCGAAGATTTACATCTTTTTAAAAGTTGAAATAAAGTGGTAATTATTATACGCTTCGATAATGCGACAGCACACGATCGGACAGCATGAACTAGGAGGGATGACCTGATTCGTAGCCAGTCAAATATTATTCGAAGTTGCGGAGTTCTGTGAAAACTTCCGACTATGTCCAAGAGAATGCAGGCCTGTGTTTTCGTCGCTGGAATGTGCTGTATCGGCTGGTTGGCGAGCTGGTGTTTTCGGGCATGGGGATGGTACCGACTACTCAGCAGAATGTATCTGTGGGAATGGATCGGATGACGGTGACGATGGCGGCGTTGGCATGCAGTTGGGGAGCGGTTATGGAGTCAGTTCTTATCCAACTGAAAACGGCGGCGGTCACGGGAATATTCTTGGTTACTTTTGTGTTTTAATTTTGAATTCGAATACTTTGTTTAATCTTTTTATTCCGATCAGTTGCAGGCATTCTTACATAAGAAAAAACTATAATATCGCTTCGCAGTTAAGACAGACTTAGTGCAACGTATACACGCGAATTTCGGGTCATTAAAAGCGAGTGAAGTGTTATCTGCTGTGAGAAACGACGACGGATTTAGCTCAGATCAGAATAACCAAAACGACGAAGACAACGAACGGTGTGAAGCACAGATCTACGAAGGCAACGGAGGGTGTAAAGCACAAAACGACGAAGACAACGAAGGGTGTGAAGCACAATTTTACGAGGACAACGAAGGGTGTGAAGCACAAAACTACGAAGACAATGAAGGGTGTAAAACACAGAATGAAGACGACGACAGCAAAGAATACAAAGTATTAATCCACGAAGTGGACGAGGGGGACAGAGATAATAACGATAACGAAGCAGAGAACGCAGACGAGATAAGCAGGATGGCAAGTAAGAATAATTTTATTTTCAGGGACATTGAAGAGTCGCTGGAAACATTTTTAGGGGAAGAAGGCCGTAACTATCAAGATTGGGTAAAAGAGTTTAAGGACATCGCGTCAACCTGGGAGTGGAACGACGTTCAAAAGGGTTTGTATGCGCGACGTCTATTGAGAGGCGCCGCCAAGTTAGCCGTTGAGGTGACAGGTGGAGTTACGAATTGGGCTACTTACGTTAGAAGAGAGATTGGCGATAGAGTTTGGGAAAAATCCATCAGCTGCTGAAATTCATCGGTTGCTGGAAGGTAGGAAGAAGAGCACAACGGAAAGTTTGTTGGAGTATTTCTTCCATATGACCCAGATGGCCAACAAAGGCACAGTATGTAGATGAGTTATCTATCGTTAGCGGAATTGCGGACTCTTCGGCCAACAAAGTGATACTATACGAAGCAACAACGCTCGATGCCCAGACAGGGACAAAGTAAGGAAGGGTTTTAAGTGTAACCAGTGTGGATACCTGTCTGTCAGCTGTCCAAACAACGACAGGAGGAAGGATGCAAATTCGAGAGGTATCAGCAGAATACAGAGACTACCTGCTGATGATGGCCAAATACTGATCGATATCAAGAACAAGAACTATTATGCCTACGTGGACAGTGGAAGTGATGTGCAAAAGGAAATTGGTTTCAATATGACCGAACGACCTGGAATGATGCTGAAAGGATTTGGCAACGCACCGCAAACGGCGTTAGGATCAGGGGTAGTGTCGTTGATAATAGATGAGAATCAATATGAGGTTAGATTTTAGGTCGTCCGTATTAAATGGATTACAGATCGTATTCTTTTGGGTAAGGATTTTCTGGAGCACGTAGAGGTGGTCATCGACCAAGGTGAGATAATTAGTATTCGAGAACTGCGTAAAAAGGAAGCAGAGCTCCCGAACCGTGTAAGTTTTGAGGAAACTAATATATTAAGTATTGCAGTAACCAATTGGGAAGAAGACAGTAAGAAAAGTCCTCGCATTGGCAACGAAAACTTCAAGGAACGAATCGATAAGCTCATCGCACATTTCCCTATCAATATTTCGTCACATCATTGCACATTAATTGCTTCGACACAGATAAGGCACACCGCACCGATATCTTTTGTCGATTCATATTTGTAAAGTGCTCCAGATATCGTACAGTGCACCTCCGCTATGTCACAACCATAAATTTAGTTCTTTATGGCAGTTTATTCTTAATAGCTTGGCGCTGCTTACCATATCCAATAACAGCGCTAGAATGAGCGTATATTTAATTATTTATGTTGTGTTGTAAGACGAAACCGCGGGTACGCGAGTACATTGTGTATACCGGGTATACACTAAATGTATGCTTTATGTGACTGGATGTACACCAAATGTGTGAGTCATGTGGTGCTGCACTTGTGGCGTTATGAGAATGGAGATTGTGTAGGAGAGGAAACGGAGATGCATGTAGCGCGAACACTGCATCCCACCCTCCTTAAAAGAAAGAAATCCTAGGTTGGAATTTTCTGATCAAGCAATATAGAAACGGTTGATAAGTCAAGTTTTATCCACAAATATACATTCTTTTTGTTTTTATACCCTATCCTAAGGGTATATTAATTTTGACACATAGTTTGTAACACCCCTTAATATTCGTCGTAGACCCATAAAAGTATATATATTTATGATCAGGACCAAATCCTAAGACTATCTAGCAATGTGCGTCCGTACGCAATTTTTAGGCCTTTAAAATGAAGCTAGGAAGCTGAAATTTGGACCACATATTCCCTAGGGCTCCGAAATGGTTAAGTATACAAATTTTTGAATACACCCCCTGCCACGCCCACAATTTAGAAAAAATCGTTTTAAAGCTAAAGTTAGAGAAATAGTGTGTTACAATCTTCACAAGGTATATAGGCACTGCCCTGCTTTATAAGTTTGTCATATAAAGTTTTTTGCCACGCCTACTTTTTGTGGGCGTTTTTTACTCAAATGCTGTTTTCTTCGAAAATTTTCGTAGAAAGCGAAAAAAAATGTTTAACATGATATTTACCCAATATTTTTTCCAACATATCGCCCATACAAAGTTTTTGGCCACGCGCACTTTTTGGGGGCTTTTTTCAAAAAAACTTTTCTTATTTTTTTAATTAATAGAATGAAATAAAATGCTAGCCGTCATCTTCTTAATGCTTTTTCCTTTGGGGCATATAGGGATATGGATAGGGTATCATACTGTTCGCCCCAAGCGGACTGAAGCCTTTTCTTATGTTTTCTAACGTATTTGCATAAATTGAAAATAAAACTTATTTAGTTTTAAATCATTTTCTCTTGTAGATATAAGATGGCTTAATATTAAGCTACAAATTAATGAAATTCGTTTTGCTTGGGGTTTCCGTAGTACTAGTCTTGAAGTATTTGTGTATGATATAAATCATGGATATGAGGAACGCTAGAGTACTGTATGTCATGTTTATTTAAAGTCTGTAGGCCAGAACTTTCATCCTTTTCTAGTGTCTTTATGTCTGATGTTAATTTCATGAGCATAGTATCATCATTGTACTTTAATAATTTGACAGAGCTTTCATATATTTGCTCTGGTTTTTCTCTTGCCGGAGTTAATAGGGATATATCCATTCCGGGAATATATGCATTTTTTAAGGTTGTTTTACCCTCGCTATGGCTAAAAATAGTTAGATATTTGCTATGAAGGTAACATTGTCCTGACACTTCGACTATGCCTGTACCAGAAAGAGTGTGGGAGGTTAAATGATTTCCGCAGATCTCATCCATTACATAGCCTTCGCTTGATGAAAATAACCACTTCCCTGGATGTTGTTGACACTGTTGTTTGGGGTGATTCTTGTATTATGCAGGACAGGGGTTTTGTTTCCCTGCGAAAAAGTTGGATCACACATTGGTCCTGATTATAATTAAAATCATAAAGTGGATATGTCATTTGACATAATAGTAATGTGTCGGTTTGCTTCATGCAATTTGTGACTTCGGTAGACGTTAGGTCATAGAAGTGTTTTTTATCGTAGTCTATAGTGAGATAATTTATGAGGGGTTGAATATGTAGGAATTTTCCTTGAATATAAGAGGGAAAGGGCATTACCTTAAATAATTGGTAATTTTCTTTGAATGATATGGTAGTATTTCGTGTATTATTTTACCAGATTGTATCATTGTTGTTATTAAGCAGATGTTGTAGAGAAGAAGCATATCGTAATGTTTTATAGGTACTGGTAACTTGGTATTACCGCGAATTTCTTTTAGTATCGTGGTTAGGATAATTTCTAGCCGGTCAGGTGTTATGATAGCTGGATGAGGTTTTCCATATTTGACACTAGTGACCAGTTCTACTATGTCGTTTAAAAGATTTTCGTGTCGTAAAAGAATAAAGGTTGTGAATGAGACTAAAGCTTCTAGTTCATTTATGACTTTTTCGTTTCGACTCCGGTTTAGATAATTGGCTATAAGTTCTGTTGTTGATGTTAATTTTGAATTAAGTTGGGTTATTTGATAATTTAGGTAATCAGACCTAAACTGGATACCACAGTAAACATTTTTAACAATTCACAATCAGGTGAATTGTTAAAAATGTTTACTGTGGTATCCAGTTTATAGGTTTGATTTTTGATTAATTTTAGTAAGTGAATTTCATTATTTTGAGTCTTCTCTATTTGTCTATAATAATAGTTTGCATCGTCCTCGGATAGAGTTCCAAATAGAGTTTTGCTATTGAACCTATGGCGTTGAAAAGAGCACATTTCTTTCGGGGGTTAAGATTGAATAAGCTGTAGTTTTATTATATGTCGCGTATTGCGTGGTTGAACTCATTTACAGTACTGTTGCACACACATTATTGATCTGTTCGTCGGTACACAAGTATCTGCATATTTTGTTGATTTCGGCCACGTATCGTGTGATTTTTGTAAAAAATGTGGTTGTAAAAAATCCGTCTAGTTATTATTTTCCATTCCCTGTTGTATAGGTCAATATTTCCAAGTTCCTCGAAATATATTCCTGTGGTTTGATTGATCGGGGTGTATTCAATAGCTCCATAGATCAAGGTTATTTTGTACAGTATTACGAAAAGTTGTGTACGCATGATCTGGAAGGATGTATATTGTTTGTTTGTATTAGTTTGGGTCTATTATATGATGTGTAGTGTGTGTGTGTACGTGATAACATTCATTATTCCGTGAAGGATTTAAGGTCGTTGTTATGGACTATGTTTGTTTTATTCTGAACTCGAATTTCAGTATTTTCTGCGGAAATTATGTTCGTTATGTCAAGGGTCCTTCCCAAAGTGACGAGACTTTAATTTTACGAGTGTGGTTTCTAATTAACTCTTTGCCACCTACATTAAATGTCTTTGTCATAATACGTTTTATATTTTTCCTTTTTGTTTTGTAATATATTCTTAGCGGTCTGATAACCATGATGTAAGCGGGTTTTTAGTTCGATGGCGTAGTTATCATAATTGTATATTGTTTGGGGATTTCTGCTAATAGAATTAGGTATCCATGCAGCAAAACCATAAAGTAATTCAAATGGACTAAACAAAATGCTGCTATGTGGTGTTGTATTATAGACAAACATTGCGTATGGTAGCCAAGTGTTCCATGAAAGCTGGTCATTGTTAACGTAATGCCTGAGATATTCGGCTAGCGTTCGATGACTACGTTCCAAGTTTGTTTGAGGGTAATATGGAGTTGTTTGTATCTTTTTGATTTTTAAAATTTTACATATTTCTTTAAATAAATTACTTAAGAAGTTAGTACCTTGGTCTGTTAGTACGGCTTCGGGTACTCCGAAACGACATATAATTTTTTCCACATAACTTCGGGCTACTGTAGTTGCCTCCGCATTAGGAAGTGGTATTGCCTCTGTGAACTTGCTTAAATCATCTTAAAAAGTTAAGATATACTTATTGTTTTCGTAAGTGGTTGAAAGTGGTCCGACAATGTCCAAAGCTATTCGCTCGAAGGGACTGGTACTTGTCGTAGTAATTTTTATAGCAAGTCGTGGATTCTGTCTTAATTTGTTCCTTTGACAAGATTCACATTTGCGAATAAATTCCTTTGTATCTTTTACAGGAGTTGGCCAGAAGTACTTTGTTCTGAGTCGTTTAATGGTTCCGGAGATTTCTTGATGGCCGCCGAAGGGTGGATCATGGAAATCAAAAAGGACCTTTTTTAAAAGCTTAGGGTCATCCATGATTCTCTCGTTAGTATACAATTGAATTTGCAGATCTTACCCACATTTGAAAATTAGAATCCGATTATTTTTAGATGTAGGCTTTGTATTTTCTCCTTAATATTTTTCAAGCATTTTACTATAATCATTTCAACTTTAGTACTTCTATTGGGTATTGGTAATTTAACAACACAGCAAAGGTTGGTCTCTAAACATTTACCTACATCAGGCTTCTTAAACTGTGGTATCAGTTCTTTGAGTATGTTTTCGTCATGTGAATCTACTAAAGGCAAAATTATGATTTGAAATGGTATTTTGTCATCTTGGTGGATGTCACTGACTATCTCTGTTAGACTAAAGCTGGAAATTAGATGTAATTCCTCTTCTGATGATTGAATTGATTGGGTTGTGTTTATTTTATTTTGTTCCTCTGAACGTTGTCTTTGGTTTCTTGTCACTACCATTACCTTGTTACTTTGCTCGGCCGGTATTCGACTCAGAACATCTGCATTCGAGTTTATTTTCCAAGGTTTATATTGAACTTCGTAATCATATTCTTCTAAAGATATACGCCAACGTACTAATCTTGAGTTTGGGTCCTTAAGATTTAACAACCATTGAAGCGGTCGGTGATCAGTAAGGATAATGAATTTTGTACCATAAATATAAGGGCGAAATTGCCTTATAGCAAATATTATTCCTAATAATTCCTTTTCCGTAGTAGTGTATTTAGACGCTGGCGTCCGTAGTTATTCAAAATGTTTCTTCAAAATAAGGATATATTAATATAGGGGAGGTAACCAATTTATTTTTCAACTTGACAAAAGCTTCTTCGCATAGCCCATCCCACTTAAAATCCACATTTTTCTTTATAAGATTATTTAATGGTTTTGCTATGGAAGCAAACTTGGGAATAAATCTACGATAATAAACTACAAATCCTGAAAATGCTTTTATGTCTTTAGCTTTTTTTGGTCTAGGATACGTTTTTACCACTTTGATTTATTCCGGGTTTGGCTGGATTCCTTTATCACTATTTATGTGCCCCAGATATATTAGCTCTCGTTTTATGAAATGACACTTATCTGGCTGTAGGTTTAATTTGTTGTCCCGTAGTCTGGTTAGCACATGACGTAACTTTTTATTATGTTAGGTCAGAGATGGTCCGTAAACGACAATATCATCAACAAAGATAAAACACTCCAATCCGATGAGACCCATCAGAACGTTGTTCATTGTACGTTGGAAAGTTGCAGGTGCATTCTTCACCCCAATTGGCATTCTGTTATATTCTTAATAGCCTGTGGAAGTGCTGAACGCTGTTTTTTCCCTATCTTCATCGTGACCCAGAATTTGATGGAAACCATTCGCAAGATCCAGTGTGCTAAAATACTTGAATTTTCCTAATTGGTCTAGAATATCGGTAATATTGGGAAGTGGATAAGCATCTCCCACAGTTGCATCGTTGAGACGCCGGAATTCCACCACGACTCTCCACTTTTTATTCCCGTTCTTCTTGCAAACTAGTTGAACGAACTGAATATGGACCAAAACAATCTTGGAGAATAGGTATATAGAATATAGTATTCATGCCGCTTTCACAAAATCCGCCAAAATGTAGATGGCTGTTGGTAGGTATCTATGCGGGGTTGTTCGTATATGCATGGACTCGCATTGGGAAATACATCCAGGTAACTAATGTTCGAGTGGTGAACATTTACCTTACTGTATTACCTTATTATTATGCGGTGCTACCTAAGTTGGTGGAATATCAACGATGACCAGTATTGCCATTATAAATTTAAATTAATCTAAGAATATTTTAAATCTTTATACCTGTATTCACACTAAAATATTTAAACATTTTAATATTTTTATTTTCAATAAGCGTGGGCGACATATTAGGCAATAGAGGCAAGAATAACATTTGGCTCAGCTTTCTTTCCGGTAGCAGAAATTTGCACATAGGAATACATTTATCGATAGAAAAACTGTTCAAAATAACAAATTCAAAATCTGATTGATTTAAAATTTACACATTTTGGACTGTAATGGCAGCAAAACATGGACGTATGGTGAGTTCATCGTAATGCAGCTACTCTTACTTTGGTTTGTTTTGGGGTATATTGTTAAACATTTTTTTCGATTTCTATGAAAATTTTCGAAGAAAACAGCATTTTAGTTAAAAACGCCCAAAAAAAGTAGGCGTGGCAAAAACCTTTATATGACAAATTTATAAAGGTGGGCAGAACCTACATATCTTGTGAAGTTTGTAAAACTTTATCTTTCTTACTTAAGCTTTAAAATGGTTAAAAATTGAGGTTGAAAAAGTGGGGTTAAAATCAAAAATTTATTTTTATTTAACTATTAGGGGGGTTTCACTATCACTTTTTGAATATGTCTTATTGAAGCCACTATCTGTCTTTCAAACAAAAAACTTTGAAAGTCTGGTACCGAGAAGTAAAGTCGCTCAAACAAAATACTGAGTGAAAAAAGCTATATTTAGGAGATATCGAAATTGGAACGTGAATTAGGCACCTCTTTTTTATGCATTTTTCATGCTAAATACGAAAAACTCTGTCTCGAAGATATGTGCTTGGTTCATATACAGTGGTGGCTAAATTAATAATATTAATAAGACTTACTTTTACGTCAATACATGCAGTTCATAAACATAGGACAACCGTTAAGGCTTCCCAGTTTCAGAATTTTTTTTTTTAAAAGAATATATTTTGTTAAAATTTAGACAAGAAAAACATGGTATGGTAGTGGGGTCAAAGTGAAAATATCCGATTTGGAAGAATAACTGCTCTGAATGATATATCGTAAGACATATCAGACAATGCCGCAAAACCCGCTTAATACATGTGGACCAAATTTAATTTTGTAAAAAATATTAATAACTTCATGAGAATTTATAAACTCAACAAAAAGTTACATGGCTCTAAGTTAATAAAAGAAAAGTAAGTTTGTAAATATTTATGAAATTTTTAAAAGATCATCTATAACAAAAGGATGTGGGTGCAGTGGGTTAAGTACACAGAACTACTAAGCGAGAGGTCACTGGTTTAAATCCCTCCACTACCACCTACCTCTTGCGAAAGTCCGACAAACATTCACTAGTAAGAATTGTCATGAGAAGCTTCTCAAAAATTAATTTCCATTCGTAATCAGCAAACGTAATCAGCTGTAGGTCGTGTCAAAAAATAAATATCTTCGCACTCACTATGGTTGGAAAAGCTAAGCTTTGTGTCCTGCATGAGCCGTTAATGCCCAATACCTAATTTACTGTTTTTATAGCACTTGTATATTGCTGCGTATTTTGGCTATATTATTGGCCAAATTAATTGATTGAGAAACATCTTTACGAACTTTCTGAATTTAATGCTCGCACAAAATGTATTAATTAAACCTAATTTACTGTTTTTATAGCACTTGCATATTGCTGCGTATTTTGGCTATATTATTGGCCAAATTAATTGATTGAGAAACATCTTTACGAACTTTCTGAACATAATGCTCGCACAAAATGTATTAATTAAACTTGGAGAAAAATGGCCGCAAATGACAGATGTCATGAACGTTTCTTAAATGAGTGTAAACCCTACAGGTAGGCACATGAGTTCTCTCATTCGCCAATTTTTGTCCCTACATGGAAGGTGAAAGATTATTTTCTAAGCCGTACATATAACACATTTATGAAATGCTCTACGACAAAATTAATTCTTTAGTCTTAACCCCACTTTTTTAACCTCAATTTTCTTTGTATAATGAAAAACATATATTTTCAATCAGATTGATGAATTTAGTATGGCCCGCTTAGCGCGTTTAAGGGATTTTAACCCTCTTCCCGCAGGCGGCAGGTACCGATCGTGCAACTTCGTTGCTCCGTACTTACTTTTATACACTTCTGTAGAAATGTCTCCAAACGTTTAGTTACAATTCGTATGCAAATGGCTTGAAATATACTACCGCAATCTTCACAAATTGGCCTTAAATTTGTGGGCTCGTTTAGTCTATCTCTTATTCTACTCGAATTTTATAGAAACAAGTTGGAAAATGTACGATATATTGACCTTTAATATAAGTTGCGTGTTAGGTTGAAGCGATCGCTTTCGATAAACGACATTAGCAACGTTATAATTTATTTGATTGCAAAATAATTTTGTGAATTAGTTATCACTTCCCATCACGGTAGGCATTAGATAGGTACTTTAGATTCTTGGTAGCATATATTGAATACTTTTTTAATCAATTTAATTAAATGTCTGTGTCCCAATGGAAAGCGGTGTGTCAATAAATTTAATTTTAGCTAATTGCGGTTTTTGTGATGTTTGCTTTTTGCCCGACAGTTAAAAAAAAGTTATAGAAATAACGTTAATAATTTAAAAAAATAACAAATAAAACTTTCACAAATCCAATTAAAGTATTTATAACCAATTTGACAACATATGTATTGCATTTCTGACATCAGTTGACATTCATAACAAAAGTTGCGATAAATTTCGTCGCCAACTAATGAATTCCCTAACCCTATAATGCATGGCAGCACCGTGCGACAGATGTACACGCACAAATATGCAAAGTACCGGTCCAATAACAAAAGACAAACTATTTTGCATTCGCTTTTCGTAAGCAGTAAGTGACAGTTGTGCTTATAGTTAGTGCGATTAGTTATTCAAATAAAAGAATAATATCTAAAATAAATTCCTACCTAATCAACAACAAAATGCAAGTAAAGTTATTTTTATTGTTTGTTATTCATCTCAAATATTAAATGTCCTTTAAGTACTTAAAATTACATAAATTTTTCGTTTTAATTTATAATAACAATTGGTTTTTCTTTACTGATGTTTTTAACACCTAAGCCCACTAACAATTTTTGTTAAACTCAGTGTCCTGCCGGCGGAATGGCCGCCAAGAATTCAATTTAGTTAATGGAAACTAAAATCACATTCGAGGTAAATTTTTATCATTGAACTAGCAAGCGAGGTGGGATCCTCGTCCCAGGTTCCGTGGAAAATACATTTTTTTATTCTCTGTCCCACCGAAAACTGTGAAAAACACAACACCAAAGAGAAAGCACGACAAATGAAAAGCTAACAAAAAAAATTGCCTTTGCATGGAACCACCGACAACTGATTCGAATATGTTTATGTAACTTAAATGCGACTTTTTTGAATGTTAATAAAAGCGCAATTTGTTTGTGCGTTAGTATATTTTAACGTAGTAAAGTAAAAAAGATTAAGTAAATCTTATGAAATTACATTTTTCAGATATACATGTACCTAAGAAAACAAAAAATAAAATAAGACACAAAAGGGTCAAACTGGGACCTACATTCGTGTCAAAAAATGGGTCCTGTATGGAACGTTTAGTTGTGATGTGGTAAAGCAAGCAGTTCAGGTTGCTTGTTATGAATTCCGTGATTTGTTTTTACCTTTTTTGTCTTCTTCAATTTATCCAAATGCGCAGTTTTTGGTTTTTAAATGTTGTCGCCTCAAATTTGCAGGGAGGGAGAGGAAAGGTATATCTCGAACTACTCGACCGATGTTGAAAATGTTTTCAATGTTGAATTGGTGACACGGAATCAGGATATGCTACCTAAGGATATATAAACACTTAAGGATATTACCTGGCTTAAACGCTACAGTGTAAAATTTCTATCCTATGCTAGATATCTGCTCTAACATCGTTCACTGTTCATTTGCCTATTAAGGGAAACAAGCGTAGTAAAAGTAAATCTATCCTCATTCATCGTTGATTTAATGAATGTTTTAAGGTGACTTATGGTACCTTTATTTATACGTTGTATAGGATGGATGTTTGAAAAAGCAATATTCTTTGATTCAAGTGAATGATTAATATTGGAGGATTTTTTCTATCAATACTGCATGTGCTTGTAGTTTTATTTTTTTTTTTAATTATTTATTTAACAATATTAAATGCAATTTAAATTACAATGAAAAATAAATTCAAGACAAATATCAGCATTTGACTACTCAAACAGTAACGTGCAAGATGCTTCCTGAAATTTGTTTTCTTTGTGTAGGAAATGCCAGCTAAATTTATCAGCACATTTCCATATCGAATAAGCAAATTCAAAATAAATATATCCGAATGAATATATAAAGTCTTCAAAATCGCAGCCTTCGAAGATGTTGCGTTTGTTGTCGAGCATGTTTTGGTGTTTGCATCTCAGAGTTGTAAAAGAATTCAATCATTGAGGAATAATAAAATATGTTCGATGAAATTATTTCATTTAATGACTTTAATTTGTCTTCAGATTGGGCAAAAAGCAATAATTTTTTATTAACTATGAAGTTGATTCGAAGTCAGTAGCATTCACTTAACCCATTATAGTTGGTTTAAGTGTTTTGCAGTCCTTGAAGACTGTGAATGAATTAATAGTCATTTTAATGGGTTTTGGGCAGTATGATATGGCTATCGAATGACAGCGTTTGATGAAAAGAAATATTTGCACAATCATTTAAATACAAAGTGGCAGATTGTCTTTATCTTTCCAACCACCTTTTTATGGGTAAAAAAAGAGATAAATGTGTAGATTATGTTTTTGATGTAATCAAAGGATGTTTTTGACGAATCTTCTTTTTAAAGGTTTCGATAATTTCTAGGAAGTCTACCACGATAGCTCAGAAGAAAATATGTCGAACAAAAAAATCTCAAATTATTTATTTTTCATTTTCAAAATGTTGCCAAATTTAAAAATAGTGTTTCCAAAAAAACTCAATTTCGACATCTAATGGAAAAAAAAAATTGTAATACCTACTTATTCCTATATTTTCGAGGATGCAATGGTTACAATTTCCTTAGAAAAAAAAATTAACTGAAAAGAAAAAACTATTTTTTTTTGAGTTCTTTGTTTAAAATGATTTTGCTCTGCTTTTCGTTTTATTTTTTCATGCCTAAAATCAATAAAAATCGCGACCTCGATGTCTGAACTTCAATTTTATGTTTGGTGCTTTTTTGGTAACAAAATGTTGGTACACCAAAATGGAGGCGAGAAAAATCATCAATCAATAGATCAAACAACTCCGTAAAAAAATCAGGTTTTTCTGGGCAGTTTTTGATTTTTGCATGGTTAAGTTTTTACCGATCATTTGGGCGTTAAAGGCTTAAAGTTTCCTGATAGAAAGCGCCGATGTATGTATTTAAAGATATTTTATTCGCTTGTCCTTAAAACACAAAAATAGATAGGTACTTGAAGCCATAATTGGCATACAATTTGTAAAAATCACTCATTACTAATTTTCTCGAAACTGGTTCCAAGGATTTTAACCAGTTCTTGTATTTTGGATACTTGGACTGAGAATACTGAGTACTTAGAATTTGGAAAAAATTCAAATAGCGTTAATTTATAAAACCGCCAATATCTCAAAAACTATTAAAGGGAATTCCGACAAATTGTACTCTTTTTGTATGATGTCAAGGTAAAAAAGTCTACATACTTCGATTTTTGAAATAATTTGTTTAAAACTTTTTTATATAACGATATTCCCAAATTAAAATTAAAATCATTTTCTTAAAAATGGCTCTTAAGATTATGGTAATTTGTTGTACATTGAACAATTAGGCTAAAAGTGTCCAATGTGCGAAATTACAGGTTTGTGCAAGACACACCGGAATAAATTTCCCCACATGTACAGTGGGGAGCAAAATTGATTTATCTATATTTTTAGGTGATTTATTAAAAAAATACTCATAGAGATAAATATTTCTGAAGATCAAACGCGAAAAATAGTAGTAAAGGAGTCTATGTAATTTTAAAGTTGTGCATAGCACATCTATTGTGAATCCATCATGTTATACACATAACAAAACGTCTCTTCGGTCCGATAAACTAACATATTTGTATTAGACAGCCGGAAGGTAATGTTAGTAGAAATTTTCGGTAAATAGAATTATAGTGCAGTTACAGTGCCTAGTAAATTACTAATGAAAATAGGCATCAACTCGAATTCGCTTTAAAATATTTTATAAGACGGCCCGAACTAAATTTTGTTCTCTTAATGTATGCCAACAACACATAATTGTCGCTTTGTAACTAAAACAAAAACACATCACATCAACATAAATCACACGTGTTTTATTTGTTGATCAACAGAAATAAATATTCAAATTTACAGATAATGTATTCCATTACCAATTACAAGCTTAATATACTTGAAACAATTCAAACGGACGCCAATGTCGGACTAAAAAACACTGAAACAATCAAACATCGAATTCATCCGAAAAAGAAATTCAATTTGAGAACCATTCAGCAGGCAACCCGGCAAATTATTCTGAATTTGACTTTATCTTGTCTACGGATTCGGATTCGGAAGTGATTGATGTCTCAAACGGAACAGAATTCTCGCCAGAAAATAAGCCTACCGACAATACCAAATGCTTATATCGAGATTTGAAGGACAAGAAAAATCAAAACTATGAAGCCGAAAAGGCAAAAAAAATCGAGCCGTCATCATCATCATCATCATCATCATTATTGACCAAACTTCCAGCACATAGCTGAATGTCTACACGCAGTTCGCCCTTTTTGTCAAATTTTCATATTAAATTTTGAAACTATGCCAAAAAGAAGAGCTTATTCTGGCGTAATTTCCATATACTTTTTGGTTTGTTTTCCTAAAATTTAGCGTATTTTCTTTTTTAATTTTTGGGGTTTGTATTTGTTGGACGGCAAATAATTTTGAAAACATGAACTTACATGGTATCACTGATAAGACTCTATTCGTACTTGAGTGATATTTCTCAAATCGGTATAAACTGTAAGTCCATTTTAGTGGTGCACACAGTTTGGCGAACCTAGGCCCTGTATTGGACGAAAACCCAAAATTAGCTTTATCGACTCAGTGGTAAGTATATTGGACTCGTACTAAGCGGGGGTCTTCAACTTGCAACGGACGTATAATATAAAAACATTTATTTATGATTTTAATACCAGTTCTCGGCCAGGTTTTAAGGAAGTTATGTAGTTATGTGTGGCAACGAACAAAAGAAGCAAAGCATTTATTTGGAACATGCTAAACTATCGTAGTAGGTACCAACATCGACTAAGTTCACTGCAGCGAACTTGCTAAGGTAAATCACTCCTAGGAGCATCAAATGATGGTGGCAGACCGAGAAATACAAAATAGTGATTAGTAAGAAGAAAAAGGCATTCAAATCTTGGCGAGAGTGCCACTCTCATATTATACAATTTTTTTTTTGCCGGAGGCTGATCTATTGTACTACCATTCAGACACCTTACATTAATGTACTTAGTTTTTCCGTCTTTCGAAGACAGATGAGAAGGAGCTTCAGTGATAAGAGCATAGATGTTCGGCACTCACCATAACCATACATTTATAGGTGCTATCAATTGAAAGGTGCTACAAATTTATGTATTCATGTCGTAAATAGATGAGTAGGTATTGAGCTGTCGTTATTTGAAATTCTCTACAAGTGTTTCCTGTCATAGTACAAGGTGGCGCAAAAATAACCTTCCGATGTTTTTTGGCTGTAATTTAAAAAAAATGAAAAACTATGATTCTTCTTGTGGATTATTTTTATTTTAATTAAAATTTTTTTTACATCAAGTCGAGAATATGATGTCATGTAAATGGACGCCGCCACAGTTGATTGCCATTTGAGCCCTTTTTATGGCACTTTCCATCACTTTGGCCAAAACTTCCGGCGATAGGTCCTCACATTCTTGACGGATATTTTCTTTAAGAGCTGCAAGAGTCTGAGGCTTGTTGACATAAACCCTCGAATTCAGAAAGGCCCACAAAAAGAAGTCTGGAGCGGTCAAATCAGGCGATCGTGCTGGAAATGGGCCTCATCACTCATGATTATTTTTGATGAAAAATCATCTTCCTCTTGGTGGTTATAAAGGATGGCTTGAGCGTATGTTAGACGCGATTGGTGGTCAGCAGCTAACAGCTGATGCATCGTCTGGACTTTGTACGGAAACATCTTCAAATCTTGTACCAAAATTCGCTTAAAGACCGTCGACTGATACCCATTTGCGTGGCTCGTCGTCTGGTCGATGTCGTCGGCGCTTCCATGACATCTTCGGCTACAGCAGCAATATTCTCTGAAGAACGGCTACTCCGGGGTCTGCCACGCCTGGCAGCATCTCGTGTTGTGTAACGGAAGCTGTCTCCCTCAAGCATTACAAAAAAAAATTCTTTAAAATGAAGATTGAAAAAAAAGAGTATCTTCAAAGTGGAAGGCGATGTTAGCCCCAGTGACACCTCGAAATAACAGGGCTCATCGAAGCATCCCTGAGGAGCTTGAAGGGTTGTTCAGTCAGTTGGTACGCGGACATGCTTGCTCATTGCTCGGACTAGCACGCCGAAATGGGGGGTTCTTGTACGAACTGCTGAACTACCGTACTTGATTTACATGTCCTAGAATTAATAAAATGACTTGCTATTTGTGACAGACTACAACAAAAAAAACCAAAACCCACAATAATTTGGGAAAACCTTAGGTGTGTTGGGTTTTCAGAATGTGGCCCACCCTCCGTCAACTATCCATAAAATGGAAAATCGACACCTTGGCCATTGTTTCACTCATAACTTTAATCAATGGCCCCTTATGCAAAAGTGAGCTTATTAAAAGCTCACTTAAACGTCTTCTAAAACATATCAGCGTTACTCCTTCTCCACTTACGCGAAACTAAACTTATGCCATCATGCTTATGGAACTATCTGATCCATTAATAAGAACAGAAGATTTTCATATCTCATGAAAATAAAGTTCTACCTTTATTTCAAACAAAAAAAAAATCTTAAAAACTAATTAAAAAAAAAAGAAATATACAAATGAAATACATGATATAATAACTATACCAATACTAAATTATCTATAATTGTATTATGTACAGATATTTGATCATATGTTATCAGGCTTATTGTTTTTGTTTCATACATATTTATATTTAAAGCAAATTGAACTTACTAGGAACGAAGATATACTAAAGCTACTAAAACTGTTCTTCCGTATTATTTCATTCCAAAATCATTTCAAATTTATTTCACTCAAAATTATTATATAAATTGCGCCCAAAAGCAAACTTCAAATTTGTGTTTTCGTCTCGACAGTACACTACGAATTATTATTTTTTTGCTGAATTTTAAACTTAATAATTTTGTTTTATTTTTGCATTGCCTACTCTCAGGAGGTAACGTAAATGGTACTGCGACTGTTAATTAACATAAAATGATCACGCCTATTAATTCAACAGTTCGCTCAAACGTTTATAAAGAAAATTAAAAGAGAGACTCACCGTTTATATTCAATTAACAGCACCGGAACTCCAATATGTTGTGCACAGCATTATGGGGCAGGGGGTGTGTCTAAATTCGGGGGAAGAAGTTATACTTTTAAATTAAATGTAAAACATTTGAACTCACTTTACAATCCCAAATATATATAAACATCTATATACTTAACTTTTTGGAGTTTATATTATATACTTATCAGTGGGCTTTACTTGTATGAATATTTTTTTTATTTCCCTTACGTATATATTATGTGTGTATATATAGTAGGTTTAATGCTGATGGTGAATGATGAATTGCTGGCTAACTGCTGGCTGTTGAGGTGGAAAATATTGATGATTGTGATGCTGGTGTACGGGATGATCATGCTCAAGATGGTGAGAAAGTGGTGAGCGGGGATCTTGATTAAATGGTTGACTTGAAAATAGTGCGATTGACACTAAATTTTCTGTGCCAATTTGGATGATGACGACACGGCTGAACTAGAAGCTTTGTTACAGCTTTGGTATAGTGTCTTCACTGCGCTTTTTAGGTGTTGTTGGTACAGATTACGGTGATCGTGCACACTCGATATGGCGTAGTTTACTGCGGATGCTGGTGTATTGACTTATGTTGGTGCAAACTGATTACCAGGTCACCAAGATGACGGTGGTGTGGCGCTGATAATGGCAATGATGTTGCTGCGGTGGTTCCTTCTAAATGTGTTAAATGACTGCATCTGACTCAGTTGCGGCTGCTATGGACGGGTGCCCGCGCTTATGTGTCGGCGGACGCTGATGTAAATCAGCCAAGTTCTGTCTCAGGTTACGTGGTGTGACACAAACTTTTGTCTCAGGCCACTAGGATCACTTAGTGCGACACTGAGGATGATATTTTGGCGGTTTAAAAGTGTGGCGGGGTATTTAGTTAATAGCTGGTCACAATTTTCTAAACACTATTTTTGCTTTGCTTAAATTTAAGCTTTTGTTTTGATTTAAACTAGCACCACTACCAAAAAAAAAAAATATATCACGATATAGGCAAACACAGAAAAGAAGGAGTGATTTGTGGATTTCATCCACCACCGGCAGCTGCCAAAAATCAAAAGAGGAAGAGTCAAGCCTGCCCGCATGGATGAGAACTTTTCTTCTCCTCTATTTTCGTTAAGTTTTTTTTTTCTTTCTGTTATTGAAACTTGGTATTTCATGTTTCGTTCAAATTGGCATAGCTTCCGCTCGGATGTGTCCGAAAGCTGTGATGCTCCGGGGAAAGTGAAATTTTATGTGCCTTTCACAGGCAATCTTATTGTAGGCCCACAAACCAATCTATTTGATTGAGCTCTAGCGCAAATCAGATAGATGGAAAAAGGACAGGATTAAGCCTTTCGACCAACGCCTGAGATGTACGCACGAACTGATAGGTTTCAATCATTACACACGTATGTCTTTTGCATGGAAAACTCCAATATCATTTCCATTAATATCCTGTAATTGAAACATATTATTTGCAATGACGGATTTTATTTTAGCTTGGGTGAACTTGGGACACAGTTTGGCATTACGCTTTTTATTTCTGTCGCTGAGGATAAAGTTTCTCTTGAAGACCACTTGGCCTTCCTTAAATTGGGTATTCTTACTACGGGTGTTATAACTACGTTCATAAATTATGTGAGCTTTAGCCAATGACTCTTTCATGCGATTATGAACAATATTCATTTTCGCTGCTTTCGGCAGAACATCAAATTCTGAATTATTCAGACTCTTTAGTTTTCGAAGTAACACGTAATCAGATCCATGTTCTATTTTTGCCTGGCCAAATAGCGCCTCATGAGGTGACATGCCAATTGCAACATGTATAGTTGTTCGTAAAGCACTTATTATATGTGGGAGGTATCTATCCCAGCTATCTTGCTTTGGACCAATGTAAGACCGTATAGCCGATAATATAGATCTATTAACTCGTTCACTCGCATTTGCTTGTGGCGAGTAAAAGGCGGTTTTAACGTGTTTCACACCGTAATTGTTCAGAAATTTGGAAAATTCTTTGCAGGTGAATTGTTTCCCGTTGTCAGATAAAACTGATTCCGGTACTCCATATATCATAAAGACGTTCTCTTCTAAAAACTTGATCGCCGCTTCGCCTGTGGCTTTCCGCAAGGGAGAAACAACAACAAATTTAGTCAATTGGTCTACCCACACGATCATATAAATATTTCCGCTTTTCGATCTTGGATATGGACCAAGAAAATCGATGTATATATGTTGGAATGGTCTGTCCACAATAAAGGCTTGCCCATCGGCGGTCTCAACGTTGAGTTCGGAGCTTTTGAAGTTTTACAAACTTTGCAGTCTGCGATGAAGGCTTTTACCTCAGCCGCCATATTAGGCCAGTAGAAGCGCTCGCGCAGGCGATACAAAGTTTTTGAGATCCCACCATGCGAGGCTCTTGGTGGCTCATGTGCCAAAGGAATGAGAGTTTTGGCTAATAATTTGGGAATCCAGAGTTTCCAGACTAAGTCATCATCTCCAGAATTCCCTGTGCTAAATTTGACCTTCTTGTACACAAAACCGTCTGAGACATGAAGGTCCGGAAGCTGATCTTTATTTTTCTCAATGGTTTTGATCAACTCTACATATTCATCCGATTTGAAGGACGGATCTGCAAGGTCGATACATAGAACATCGGAGGTTTCACATTATACGTAGTGTCAGAGATACTATCAATAGCGTAAACTCTTGATAGTGCATCTGGCACCACATTCTGCGATCCCTTTCGGTGCTCTATGTTAAAAGAGAATCGCTGAAGCCGTAGACTCCATCTAGCTAGCCGTCCACTCAGGTCCTTTTGATTCATAAGCCACTTCAAGCTCGCGTGGTCCGTCACAATTGTAAAGTCTTGACCTTCGACGTATGAGCGAAATCTTTCTACTCCCATGACTGCAGCTAAGCATTCTAGCTCGGTCACGCTGTAGTTGCGCTGTGCCGAATTCAGTTTGTATGAAAAGTATGATATTGGTTTTTCAGTGCCTTCTTCATCTTTCTGACATAGCACACAACCAATTCCGGTTGTAGATGCATCGCATAATATCAAGAAAGGTTTGTTAAAATCAGGGTTTACTAAAACTGGTGCAGTTGTCAACGCAGTTTTTAATTTTCCAAAGGCTTCAATGGCCTCGGGACCAAATACGAAAGATTTACATTTTTTTAGTGTGTCGGTAATAGGGGTGGCGAGTGTTGAGTAATCTTTTACAAACCTCCTATACCAACCTGTGATACCTAAAAATCTCCTTACTTGTCTAGGTGTTTTTGGTAATGGAAATGATTCAATGGCCGAAAGTTTGTCTGGGTCTGTTTTCAAGCAACCACCACCAACGATGTATCCCAGATACTTCAATTGTTTAAAGCAAAACTTTGATTTAGACAGGTTTATTGTTAAACCTGCTAACGCTAGTCGAGCGGCTACGAGTCGTAAAAGATCCAGGTGTTCTTTAAACGTTCGCGAAATAATTAAAAGATCATCAAGGTACATGAAGATGTTTTGTTTCAATTCGTGAGGCACCACTTTGTCCATAAGCCTGCACATGCGTTGTGCTGCATTGCAAAGGCCAAAAGGCATAACCTTGAATTGATAAAGTGGTCTACCAGGCACAGTAAACGCCGTCTTTTCCCGAGATGCTTTTTCCAGCGGTAACTGCCAAAACGCATCTTTCAGATCTACACTAGAAATAAAGTGTGTCTCCGAAAGACGTCCTAGCAAACCCTCAATATGAGGTAGTGGATAAGCGTCTTTTTTGGTTACCTGGTTAACTTTCCGGGAGTCAAGGCACAAGCGCACCTTTCCAGGTTTTCGAACCAAGACCATCGGAGAGTTCCAAGCACTATCGCTCTTCTCAATTACGTCCATCGCTAGCATCCTATCCAGTTCCTCATACTTGAGAGCTTGTACCGCTGGAGACACGGGATAGTGTCTTTGTTTGATGGGCTTGGCATCCCCAGTGTTAATCTTATGTTCTTCGAGGTTGGTTTT
Source organism: Ferdinandea cuprea (assembly GCA_963576555.1). Lineage (NCBI taxonomy): Eukaryota > Metazoa > Arthropoda > Insecta > Diptera > Syrphidae > Ferdinandea > Ferdinandea cuprea. Next base: position 30,491,034 of record OY754962.1, read on the forward strand.
TCCCAACCCAAACTTGACACAAGATGGAAATAAACTCTTGACACTTTCGAGTTCCCTGGCTTGATCTTCTGACAATTTGTGGACATTTGAATCACACGAAACTGGCAGTGTATTGGACGAGATTTCAGAAATTACTTGAGGAGCTATCTCAAATGTTTTCCAGAAATTGACCCCCAGATACAACTGCTGGTCTAAGTCCGGTATAAGATACAAGGTTATTTCTTTCGAGATACCTTTGTAAATCAAATTAGTTTTTACTACTCCAACGATAGAATGCTTTTGGCCACTAGCAGTTTTAATCGTGGATACAAAAGCTTTCGGTACAACATTGACATTCTTGATAAGGTCTAGGCACCCTTTACCTAAACAGCTTACGCTCGCTCCACTATCAAGTAGACCAAGTAGTTGTTGGCCAAAAATTGTGACGCTGGCGTATGGTCTTGGATCTTCAGCGCCATCTATCGTCGTGGATGAAATAGCTTTATACATCTCTTTTTTATTTTTAAAGCGTTCCCGCAGTTTTATAATTCGCGGTGGTAATTTGCATTTAAAGATGCGGCTGCGCTCTTCGTAATAATTTATTAGTCTTTCGTGGAGACTTTTCGGTTTAGTTTTTGGTGAAAATACTTTTGAGATACTTCCCGTGTTTTTTAAAACTTCTATTTTCGGGTTATTTATATCAGATATATTTTGAAAAGTTTGGGGTAAGGCTGTGGTTTTTGTTACATTTGGTGTGTTTGAAAAATCTGGGTTTCCTAAATTAGAAATATTCTCCGAACTTACTGACAATTTTTCCGGGTCACATTTGACGGACAAAACTCCCCGGTCGTCGAATTGCCCTGTGTTCGGTTTCCCGAACACTTAACACAATTAGGTGTCGTAGTGTTTTCAAAGCCACACTTGTAACAAAATAAGTTACGCTGCGGGCTTGGACACTGGACAAATGAGTGGCCCTTGTTTTTGCAATTCCAGCAAACATATAAACTAGTATCGCGTCTGTTAGATGCTAGTCTAATGGCCTCTACTTCCAAAGGAATTTCTACTTCATCTACTAAATCCAGTTCATTGACTTGCCTTCTTAAATTCGGTGAGTTTGGCTGTCTCGGGCGTAAACGATCACTCTGATTCACATATTTTTCAATAGTTCTACAGATGTAGACCATTTCCGGCAAACTATTGGTATTATATGTGATCAGTAGTTCGCCAATACGACGTTTCACATTTTGTTTTATCAAGTCGATAATTTCCCTGGGTGGTTTTGGGAAATGAAGTCTTGTGTTTAGTTGTGAGATCGCATTATAAAAATCATCAAAACTTTCGTTTTGACCTTGACGTCTATCAAACATTCGACGAGAAAGTTCGGAATCTGTTTCCAGAGTTCGGTATTGCTCGATTAAAGCCATCCTAAGAGTACGCCAATCAGCAGTGGGGTTGGATTTAAGATAAACCCAATACCAATTTTCCACTTGTCCTGCCACAAAGAGATGGAAATGCAAGAAAATCTCTTCCCACGTACTGCCGTAACACTCCTTAAGGCGACTTGAACGAAACAAGAATTCATCAATTGTCATCTGGTTATTGTCAAATTTTAGTCCCCACTTTCGGAATTCAACTGTCCTTTGGGATGTGCAGGACGGAACGTATCTTTCCGGCGGAGAGTCGGAATTTAAATTCAGACGATTAAGTTGCCTGATAAAGTTTTGAGCATTTTCACTAATATTTGCTCCGGACACCTAGTTACTCTTTGCTCGTTGATTTGTTCATTATTTGTTGTGTGTTTTGGTGTTTGCACTCGATTCACGTCATACTCATTTGAAATATCTTGAGGAGTAGTTGCCTGAAGTGTTGTTCTGACAGTTTTGGCAACTTCTTCTCGCATGACTTGCCTCTCTCTTGCAAATTCTTCACGTAAGACTTGCAAATCTGCTGAGCGACCTAAGCCTACTGACGCAGTAACGACTTCCTGAATATACTGAGTTAGGCTACGATCTGCTAAAACAGATCGACTTGAACGCGGAATACTTGAGATTTGGATAGATTCATCCGCAGGGTTTCTGGTTCTAGGATTTTCGCTACTAGAAGGAACATTTGTAAAAGGTTGCGTATTCGCCACCGAAACATGGCTTTCATTGTTTTGCTCGTCTTCGCGAGATTTTACACCTGGAGGCTGATTTTGTGAATTAATTGTATCATCGCGGATGTTTCTTCGCGTTGAACGATTCATTTGGGGGTTTTGAGAGCGATTGCTCCTACTAGCAAATCTGGGAGGCATTTTCTTTTTTTTTTGGGGTTTTCAAAATTAATTGTAGTAAATTCTTTTAATATCTAGAGGATGTCCTACGAACTCAAAATCAAAATCAAAAATTTTACGTAAATTCAAAAATTCATATATATGCGTTTAAACAAAGGGGGTGATTTCAAAAAAGGACTTGAAGCAAGTTTAAATTAAAGAAAATAATATGCATGCGCGTGGAGAAGTGAGACGTTGAAAGTTAGATGTTTGTTGTGAAGTTTAATTTCTGTTGAATTGTTAAGAAATATATTTTAATTTGCTAAAGTTTGTTTCGAATTATCTTTCAATAAAATGAATCTTACCTGCAACGGCAGAGGGGATTTTTAACAAAAATTTTCCTCTCGGACATGGAAGATTTTATCGGAATTATTATTAAAACGAACTTTAAACTTAACATTTCAAAAGTTAATGCTGCTCTTCGAATGATTTTATCCTTCAAAATGTTGAGGACATTTTGTACTTTTGAAGGTGTTAAATTTTTCAAATATCATACTGAATAGCAAGTTATTCAATATTGTAAAAGATTTTATTGTAAGGCAACAACAAAGAAGGAACATATGAACGCTGTTACGTGAGTAAATTAAGTTACAAAGTGGTATCTTAGACGCTTGCTGACGGACTATGATTTCTTAGAACCGATAAGTCCCGGTCGCCTTACGAACCAAGTCATAAAACATACCCTTAAATATTACAAAAAGATTTGTATCCACTTGATGCTTCAACTAAAGACCGCTATTTTTAATAGCGTGAAAATGTGGTCATCAAATATGGTACAAAATTATAGATGTTCTATTCAAGATCACTATAAATCTCTTCCTTCTTTTTTTTCATCATGGTTATCGTTGTTGTTGTCGTTGTTGTTGCTGTTGCTGTTGCCCCACGTTGGGCGCCACCTGTGTAACGGAAGCTGTCTCCCTCAAGCATTACAAAAAAAAATTCTTTAAAATGAAGATTGAAAAAAAAGAGTATCTTCAAAGTGGAAGGCGATGTTAGCCCCAGTGACACCTCGAAATAACAGGGCTTATCGAAGCATCCCCGAGGAGCTTGAAGGGTTGTTCAGTCAGTTGGTACGCGGACATGCTTGCTCATTGCTCGGACTAGCTCGCCGAAATGGGGGGTTCTTGTACGAACTGCTGAACTACCGTACTTGATTTACATGTCCTAGAATTAATAAAATGACTTGCTATTTGTGACAGACTACAACAAAAAAAAACCAAAACCCACAATAATTTGGGAAAACCTTAGGTGTGTTGGGTTTTCAGAGTGTGGCCCACCCTCCGTCAACTATCCATAAAATGGAAAATCGACACCTTGGCCATTGTTTCACTCATAACTTTAATCAATGGCCCCTTATGCAAAAGTGAGCTTATTAAAAGCTCACTTAAACGTCTTCTAAAACATATCAGCGTTACTCCTTCTCCACTTACGCGAAACTAAACTTATGCCATCATGCTTATGGAACTATCTGATCCATTAATAAGAACAGAAGATTTTCATATCTCATGAAAATAAAGTTCTACCTTTATTTCAAACAAAAAAAAAATCTTAAAAACTAATTAAAAAAAAAAGAAATATACAAATGAAATACATGATATAATAACTATACCAATACTAAATTATCTATAATTGTATTATGTACAGATATTTGATCATATGTTATCAGGCTTATTGTTTTTGTTTCATACATATTTATATTTAAAGCAAATTGAACTTACTAGGAACGAAGCTATACTAAAGCTACTAAAACTGTTCTTCCGTATTATTTCATTCCAAATCATTTCAAATTTATTTCACTCAAAATTATTATATAAATTGCGCCCAAAAGCAAACTTCAAATTTTTGTTTTCGTCTCGACAGTACACTACGAATTATTATTTTTTCGCTGAATTTTATACTTAATAATTTCGTTTTATTTTTGCATTGCCTACTCTCAGGAGGTAACGTAAATGGTACTGCGACTGTTAATTAACATAAAATGATCACGCCTATTAATTCAACAGTTCGCTCAAACGTTTATAAAGAAAATTAAAAGAGAGACTCACCGTTTATATTCAATTAACAGCACCGGAACTCCAATATGTTGTGCACAGCATTATGGGGCAGGGGGTGTGTCTAAATTCGGGGGAAGAAGTTATACTTTTAAATTAAATGTAAAACATTTGAACTCACTTTACAATCCCAAATATATATAAACATCTATATACTTAACTTTTTGGAGTTTATATTATATACTTATCAGTGGGCTTTACTTGTATGAATATTTTTTTTATTTCCCTTACGTATATATTATGTGTGTATATATAGTAGGTTTAATGCTGATGGTGAATGATGAATTGCTGGCTAACTGCTGGCTGTTGAGGTGGAAAATATTGATGATTGTGATGCTGGTGTACGGGATGATCATGCTCAAGATGGTGAGAAAGTGGTGAGCGGGGATCTTGATTAAATGGTTGACTTGAAAATAGTGCGATTGACACTAAATTTTCTGTGCCAATTTGGATGATGACGACACGGCTGAACTAGAAGCTTTGTTACAGCTTTGGTATAGTGTCTTCACTGCGCTTTTTAGGTGTTGTTGGTACAGATTACGGTGATCGTGCACACTCGATATGGCGTAGTTTACTGCGGATGCTGGTGTATTGACTTATGTTGGTGCAAACTGATTACCAGGTCACCAAGATGACGGTGGTGTGGCGCTGATAATGGCAATGATGTTGCTGCGGTGGTTCCTTCTAAATGTGTTAAATGACTGCATCTGACTCAGTTGCGGCTGCTATGGACGGGTGCCCGCGCTTATGTGTCGGCGGACGCTGATGTAAATCAGCCAAGTTCTGTCTCAGGTTACGTGGTGTGACACAAACTTTTGTCTCAGGCCACTAGGATCACTTAGTGCGACACTGAGGATGATATTTTGGCGGTTTAAAAGTGTGGCGGGGTATTTAGTTAATAGCTGGTCACAATTTTCTAAACACTATTTTTGCTTTGCTTAAATTTAAGCTTTTGTTTCGATTTAAACTAGCACCACTACCAAAAAAAAAAAATATATCACGATATAGGCAAACACAGAAAAGAAGGAGTGATTTGTGGATTTCATCCACCACCGGCAGCTGCCAAAAATCAAAAGAGGAAGAGTCAAGCCTGCCCGCATGGATGAGAACTTTTCTTCTCCTCTATTTTCGTTAAGTTTTTTTTTTTCTTTCTATTATTGAAACTTGGTATTTCATGTTTCGTTCAAATTGGCATAGCTTCCGCTCGGATGTGTCCGAAAGCTGTGATGCTCCGGGGAAAGTGAAATTTTATGTGCCTTTCACAGGCAATCTTATTGTAGGCTGTCCCCCACAGTTGTGCCAGTCTCTTCGAGGCGAGCGGCTAAACGTCGCAGTGTTTCACCGGTAGGCGTTGGCGGGCTAGAAAATCTGCGACGAAATCCAAGTTGTGCCAAAGTCACCGACCGATTATTGCTCAAATAAATAGTCACCAATATTCCGCGTTCTGGAGCAGTGTAGCGTAACATTGTTTATTAACGTGTATTTCGCATGTGTTTACTACACAAATGTCAAAACAGAACTGACATTGGGGGCCAATCGCAAAATTTATAGCATTTTCTGATAGGAGGATTACTTTTGCTCCACCTGTTATAATAAATTAATAACACTGGTCAATCCTTAGAAATTTATACAAAATAAGGAGATCAAAGTTAGAATGCCTAACCTTTCTAACCCCATCTTTGACAGGAAAAAGCGAGAAAGAAGCTTACCCTTACCACGAAACAACTCACTGGCCACTAGTCATTGTCTTTTTGAATTTTATAAAAGAAGAACATGTTACGCATCGACAACTACCTATATCTATATTATTCCCATGATTTGTTGATTTGTTACTGCCCATCAATAGCATTTATGGTCTTTTGACATTCACCAAGAGCTAGTGAACGATGTGAGTAACGTGATTTTACAAGGACAAACAAATTTGTTGCCTATACATTTTGGACCCAATGAATGCACACGTCTGCTAGTGCTAGCCAGACAAGTGTACAGCTACTGCTTTGATTGATGAGAGTACTAGATATCTATCTTTGTGTTTTAAATGAACTATGCGATAATAATCGCAATTTTAACAAAAAAAAATTCTAATATTTTCATTTCCTAGTAGTCGACGAGTTTTGTCTTTTCGGACTACATCCATATCTTGGTACAGCTCATTGAGTTAGCGGTTGCATCTTCTCCAGGACCAAATATCCATCGAAGGATTTTTCTTACAAAGGATCCCAGTATTAGCTCTCCTTTCCTGCTTATCGTCCAGCACTCGGCGCCGTATAGCAGAACTGGCAGGATAAGGGTTCTGTAGAGCATGCACTTTGTCCTTCGAGTTAGGAGCTTTGAACCCATTTGTTTTACCAAACCGAAGTAGCAGCGGTTTTCTAGGGTAATTCGTTGACGGATCTCCACTAAGATGCCATTTGTGGAGTTGATGTTTACCCCGAGATAGATGAACTCCTTAACTACCTCGAAGTTGCTGCTATCAACCGTGACATTTTGTCCTAGTCGGTGGACAGATGATTGTTTGTTTGTTGATAGCAAATATTTAGTCTTGTCCTCATCCACTTCAAGGCCAACTAGTTTCGCCTGTTCTTCAATAGCCGTGAAAGCCTCTATCATAGCACGCTGCGATCACCCCATGATATCTATATCGTCCGCATACCCCAGCAGTTGGACTGATCTGTTGATGATAGTTCCTTCCGTGTTGACACCTGCCCTGCGCACTATCTGCTCAAGAACAAGATTGAAGAAATCACACGACAGCGCATCTCCTTGCAGAAATCCGGTGCATGTTTGAAAGAGTTCAAATGAGCTGCTGCCAAACTGCACATTGCATCGCGTGTTGCGACACATCTGGACGGAATCCCGAATTCGGCCGTCGCTAAAAAAAGCTCCTGACGATGATCCAGTCATCGGGCATGCTTTCCTCCACCCAAACTTGGTTGATGATTTGGCGCATGCGCCCTACCATAATATCACATCCGTATTTGAAAAGCTCTGCAGGTAGACCATTAGAGCCGGCGGCCTTGTTGTTCTCTAGCTTTTTTATACCTAAGCTAACCTCTTCTATACTGGGCGGAGGGAATGGTTCTTCATTGACTGGACGTGGGTTCTCTTTTTGCCCCATCACTTTCTCTACATTTTTTCCGTTTAGCAGCTGCTGTAAATGCTGCTTAAATACATCTACTATTCCCTGCGCGTCGGTGACTAGGTTTCCATCGCTGTTACGAAGAGCCTGCGTTCTGGTCTTAAAGCCAGCAGCCAGTTGCTTGGCTTTCCTCTAGAACTTCCGGATGTTGTTTCGGTCGCGGGACTCTTCGATTTCCTTGAGCTGGGAGACTGCGTGGTAAATGCACGGTGGGTAGTTTCTCACTCAGGCGCTCTTTGTAGGCTCTGGCGACTCAAGATGTGCTAAGGCGTCCAACGTCGAATTTCTTCTTTTGGGCAGTTCGCAGCTTCTTCTCGTTGGACAGTCGAGCTCTGAATCTAACTGCAACGAGAAAATGGTCAGAGTCGACGTTTGCCCCTCGGTAAGTGTGCACGTTCAAGATGTTGGATGCGTGCCTCGCATCGATTTGCACATGGTCGATTTGGTTGGCTGTTCGACCGTCTGGAGAGCGCCAGGTTGCTGTGTGGATCCTTAGTCGCGGAAACCTAGTGCTTCCTATTAGTCGGTAGCCGTTATCTGCTGTCGTTTCGTGGAGGCTGTGCTTACCAACTAATCCGCCGAAGATGATTTCCTTGCCGACTTTAGCATTGATGGCCCCGAGTACAATTTTCACAAAAGGTACAAGTACAAGAGGTCATAGAATTCCTCCTTGATAGGGTCCTCAGCCTCAGTCGGTAGGGGTGTGTGCACATATTAGGGCTAATGTTTTGGAATGTAGTTCTGATGCGGATCACAGCCAGGCGATCACTTATTGGCTTGAAGTCCATTACTTTGGATCTATGCCGATTTCCCACGACGAATCCACATCCTACCACGTCTTTTGTTATAACTGTAATAAATGTCGCAATTTTGTCTTTTCATAGTTCCTGATCCTATCCATTGTATCTCCTGGATCGCGGTAATGTCGGCCTTGTACCGCGAGAGGACAGACTCAAGTTTCTGAGTAGCACCTGGAGTGTAGAGTGTCCGCACATTCCAGGTACACACTCGCATGTCTGTTAAAGTTCCGGGTCTATTTTGCCTTTGAGGTACATTTATATCCAAGGCTGCCATAGTCTCTCTCATAACTAAATGTTTTTGACGTGGTCGGGAAGTTACCCCTAAGGCACAACCCCCAACCTGGAGGGCAGGCCCTGTTGACCCTAGGACAGTAGGCCGGTAATTCCGGTGCCAGTAACCCACTTCGGGGATGTGAGTGCTGCCGTTGACCCATCAAGGGCTCATCCGCCACCAACTCTTTTCCAACACCCTGGCTTAGTGTTGGATATCCCTATAGACCTGGGCTTCAAATAAGTCGAAGGAGCTCATATAGGGAGATCACTTGTTCCACCTAACTGTCCGCCGCCGTCCGGAAACAGTAGAAGTGCCTTAGTGAGGTGGCACTCTTCCCACCCTCTCTCGACAGCTGCCACCAACGACCTTCCACAGAGGTTGGTTACCCCATCTCCAGTCGAGGTACTAAGCACCCAGCAGTCACCACCACGGGGAGGTGAAAAGTAGGAGTTGATGGTGTTATGCTAAAGTGAGAACGCTTGTGTTCTCATATAATCGCAATCACCATCCTTTTGACCACCATGAGAAAAGTAATACCAATACATTACTCAGATAAATTGTCCTTACAGCTTTAATTTGATATATCTTAGGTTAATCTACGTCAATAAATAATTGCGATATCCCACTTTGAATGAAAAGGATATATTTCTCTTTGAGGATGATCAACCGATGACAATTTTATATATTTTTTTTAATACTATGTGCATTGGCTTCAATGAATAATCAGACAAAGCTGCCCAAATTACTTAAGACATATTAAAAACAAATAAAATAAAACGTTTAGTACTTGGTAGAGTGCCCTTTAGCGTGTAGTACTGCCTGAAGGCGTTTGAACATTGATTGGACCATTTTTTATCGACCTGGAGTTTGATAGAGTTCCATGGTTGCAATTCAGTCTCTTATAGCTGATTATGCCTGCTTAAACTTCTATTAGTACAGTCTCACCAAAAGTGCTCAATAACGTTTTAGTCTGGTAACTGCGGAGGTGTCTTTAATAGTTTGGGGAACTATTAGCTTGGCTATTCCGAATACAGTGCGTTGCGTTGGTAAAGTAAAATTATCTAACATATCTAATTTTTGTGCCTTCAAACCAGTGTTGATTTCATATCGATAAGGTTATTATATTGCACTGCAAAAACAGTGCCCATCAATCGAAGCAGTAGCTATACACTCATCTGGCAAGTACAGTTACCGTTTTGTTAGAATTCTACCAAACTTGGTTTTTTTAGTATTGGTTGGTTGCTAGGCTCTAATTCGATTTTGTAGTTTTTTTACAACTCTAAAACTCATAGGCTAATTTGATTACCGCTTCTTTACAAATACTGATGGTATACACCAGGGCACGCAATTAGCACTATAGCGCCATTTTAATAGCTCCACACATGAGGTCTTTGGAATATAGGGTTCAAAGTGTTTCAGTAAACTAAACCGCCGGTTCACCCCGGGCAGTATATCCCTGCACTCCCCAAAGAGCTTGGACATTGTCTTGTTAGAGATGAGGGCCTTGATGTCGCAGCCTGGATGTCGACGAAGATAGCTGTGTTGTTTTGGGTTGACCTACTATGTATTTAAAAGCATTTTTCCTGCTTCCCTTATCGACAGGACCTCCGCCTGGAAGTCGCTGGGTGAATTCGGGAGCCGGGAGGATGAGGATGTATGCAATTCGTCCGAAAAGACTCCCATACTCACTTCACAGACTATTTTGGACCCGTCAGTGAAGATGGGATGGTCAATCAAGAATATTTCAATGCCCATAAGGTCTTGCGAACTGCGACACAAGATACAACTGATTTAATATGCAGATCCAATGGTAGCCAGAACCCTCCCAGACGATTATTTAAGTGGTTGCTTTGATCCAACGCACTTAACCACTAAGCCACTGATCCCATGAATTAATATATAATTTGCTTTTTTCTAGTTCCTTTTTTTCATTCAAATTTTTATGGAATATTAAATGTTTTGCAGAAGCATAAGTCGTGATCATGAGCTCCAGATGTTGGATACAAATTTTATTGGAAACCGAAAATGAAGGGGTACTTATGAGTATGAATATGCCGCAGAATGATTATGCCTCATCTGCAAGAATTCTCGCAGTGTCTGGATCGCCAATAACTTTAATCGCACGTTTTTGAATCCTGTCTAGTAGCGCCAAATATGTAATTGGTGCACCAGACCATATATGGGCATTATACACGGCATTAAGTTTGGGGCGAACAAACGCCTTGTAAATTCTAGCCAGATCAGAAGAGGTAAAATATTTTTTTCATCGCTTAAGGAAGCCAGTTGTTGTTGCCGGTTCCGAACGAAAACCTTGGAGGATTGGAAACTTTTTATGTTTCAACAGGCCTATGGGAGCACACATTTGCTATACCATTCCCAAATGACCAGGAGACTCCATTTGATAAATTTAATAATATTTATTAAACAATAAAAGTAAGAGACGAATTTGTGTGATGGTTTTTTGTAAAAACTTCAAGAAGTGTAAGATATTAAATGACACCTACATAGGTGGTTATTAAGAGACATGGTAGCCTAATTGCTTTCGTAGTAGATCAGAATGTCTCTAATTCAATTCTTGACGCTTCCCTTTGGTAAAAAGTAATCAAAGTCTTAAATGTGGCTTGAGCATAAATTTGAGCAACTTGACAACTAACCATTTCAAAATCGATTCCTGTCATTTGTGTTGGAAAATTTTTAGTTGAGTGATGTTCAGAGTATGTCCATTGACACGACTTCGGGTTAGGAAATAGCTTACCTACTTATGTACTTAACGCACTTCTGACCCGTCCAACATGTATTAGAAATTCTGAAACCATTTTATTTTTAAAACACATATAGGGAAAAAAGAGCATAGTGATGATGATACAGATGGATGAGTTGTAATACTTTTATTTAAATATTTGTCACATAGAAATACAACAAATATCCGTTTAAAGACAAGAAATAAAAATTGCAACTTTAAGATATATATGTATACATATATAAAAGAATGTCACTGTTGATATAATAATCACTAAACGGGAAATATCGCTATCGACGCGGTTCACATCGTAAGAGTCCTCGAAACCACTATCATCAGACGAAGTGTCTAATTCAGACCGATCAGTTCCATCATCGCTTGTTGTGACTGAATCATCGCCATCTTCCCAGTCGTCGACACGGTTCACATCGTAAAATTTTTCGGAATCACTATCGTCAGACGAAGTGTCTAATTCTGACCGAACAGTTCCATCATCGCTTGTTGTGGCTTGCTCATCATCGGAATCAGAACTTGCATTTTCCGCATCAGCGATGTTAAGTTCATCCAAGAATTCCATCCATATTTTTAGTATTACCAGAGTTCTTTCCACATTGACCGGATTCCGAGGAAGGCGCAACTGTTCATACAAATAAGTGTTAACTTCAGCAAAAGTTTGGAATCCATTGCGAACTGGTTCTCCATTTTCATCAGGAATTGGTGGTGGATTCATTTTATCCTAGTGATACTTGTACTCTAACTGTAACGTAACTTTAATAAGAATCAATAAATTCACTTGTAAGGAAACACACTAACTACCCAACTGAACGAACGGGCAAAGACTAATAAACCAATAATGCTATTCAATACGTTCTCCTATTAGGAACCAGAGAAATCTATGAATCATATATGTATGTATGTTGGAATAGTTTTTTCAATTTGCAAAACAGATGCAGTAATTAAAACATTTCATTGTTGTATTTATTACTCTTCATGTGTGGGACTGGACTTACCAATATTAAAAACAAAACAAAAAAATCTGAAAAGCTGCATAATATTGCACGAAATAAACTTTGACGCAGTCTGTAAATGTGTAATAATTTTGTTCGGGCCACAGTAAGTTCTTTCTCATGCAAGCCTAAGTGATAAAAAATATAAATAAACTTGATTTATAGTTTTTTACTAACTTATGTAACTGATATTGACCGGCATCCGCTGGTGGCACTGTATCGTTTCTATACATCTACATTCCATACCAAAATGAAGGCAATTGGGGGCTAGAAATAAATAGTAATTGGAAATAACTAGTTCACAGCTGGAGACCATAACAATCGAGAGTGTAAAAGGCGAAGAGGATCGGTGAAAAATGAAAAGCTGGTGCACTTTATGGTCCGTCGTCTTTCCTTTCCTTTCTTCCTTTCGCAGAAGCAATTCCCACATGCAGTGGCTGCAAATATAATAACAGTAATTCTTTTTCTAGTCACAGTTTAACCTCTTCAGACCATATGTGCACCTAAAATACATATTTTTTTAAACATACCAGCCACCTTTTGTCAATTAAAAGTATTTTAATATGACGTGCAGGGATTCATATTACCACAATCATTTTTAGATGACACTAGGTGCTAAGGTGACTGCCGTTATTTGTATCTCAGTTGGTCATTGCATATAGTTACTTAAATTCCTCCCAACGAAAAAGTAATTATATAGGCAAAAATGCAAAATTAAAAATGCTTAAATAAATCCCCGAAAATCGAATAAAATCAACAACAAAATGCGTGCTATTGGCATAGGTCTGAAGAGGTTAAGGACATATTTCTGAAGTTTTGTCTTTTGGATGGCAGATTAATGATCAGCAAAATTCCTCTCATATCTTCTAAAGCGGCACTAATATTTTTTTTTGAGCTTTACCAGAATCAACATTTTCATGGGTGTCAGGTCAGGAGATCTAGGTGGCCAAAGAGTTGGGGTTAGGGCCGCTTCGTCAGTCCACAGAATGTTCTTGAGGATTTGGACATTAGCCATTGGCAAATTTCCACAATTCTTTGAGTTTCGCCTGGTAGTAAATTCCTTACCCGTATGAAATGGAAATGGTTTAATCTATTAATCCGGGAAGTGCCAACTGTACAGCTAGTCTGCGGACGCTGACTGAAGTCTGAACTTCTACAGCACGCAAACTTCTCAATCCTCATCTTCTGCCACCACTGAATCTGAACGTCTTTTTATTTTATTTGGCAGTTGACCTAATGTCGACGAGGCACTAATACATATCAGCGAATAGCTTTGTATATCTTCATTTGTATTCCAATATTTCCAACGAAGCATTTCCATTGCGGAACCCTTATACAAACAATATTTTCGCAAGTTGACCTTTTGAATACATTTTGTCGAGATCAACTTATAAATGTTTAACGAAAATTACTTTTTCTACAACTTCTATTGATCTTATGTAAAACTGTTGTATGACATATTTTTTAGCAAATTTTGCAAGGATACAAATTTTAGAAAATTTCAGAAAATTTATTTACTAATAATTTTTAGAAAAATGCATTTGAAGTTTAAACATGAAAGAACAATTTTTCATTATATTGAGTTTAAGAAGCCATAATTTTTGTTCTAGATGCACAGATTTGCATCGTAAGAAATTGATGCGCCACTAAATTGTCGTTCTAAAGTGTATAATGCTATTATTGTACCTGTAACAGCCTAGAAGTTATAGCGTTTAAAATGTTTACACCTCCAGACTAGACGTTGCCTCATACATTTCTTTTAGGCTTTTACTACCAAATCTGTTAATCGCACGTAAAAAGAGTTTGAAAGCATTTTAAATTTAATTTTAAAGCAATTGTACAAGGATAATAGATAAATGTATTTTAAGTTAAATAAAGTGCACGACTGCGTCATACGAAACTTTCTCGCTACGTGATGTGTGATTTTAAATCGCCTCTAAAAAAGGTAACATTTAATCAGATACCAAATTTATTTAAATCACATTTTTGGTTATGAAAATTTTGATTTTCTCAAAAACGGTACCTACGAATTCCCTTTATTAGCTTTTGAGATATTGACGATTTTATAAATTACCGTTATTCGAATTTTTTGCGAAAAACTGAGTATGCAGTATTTTTTCCCCATCCCAAGTAGCCTTAGTAAAGAAAAAACACCAATATCCTTGGAAGCATTTTCTGGAAAAATGTGATTTTCGTTATTTCAAACGATAAAGCAAACAAATCAAAAAAACGCCACAGATGTAACCCCAAAAAACTTATATAACCTTATATACGAGGAAATCCGCCGAACCGTTCGCCCGGGCAGAGAGATAGACAGACCGACCGATGGATAGCAGTTAACATGGCTCTGTAATGCCCACCGTTGCCTGAAACGTTTTTCCCAGTCTTATTTTCGTAGAAAATGTGAAGCCACCGCACCACAATCTGCACCAACTCTCACTCTCTGTGGATGAATTACCTTCTCGACAAGAACGTGCGGGTTTTTTGAGCCCCAGATGAGGCAATTTTGTTTGCCAACGTAGCCGCTGAGATGAAAATGTGCGTTGTAACAAAAAATGTTTTTTCGCTGTTCCATGTTTTTTTTAAAAAGAAACCACTATAACATAAATTGGCAGTACCAATTGGCAGTGCCATTTTTTTCTACCATACTAAATTGAAAGAAACCCCTCATAAAGTGTTTACCCTCCAGTGAATTTTCAATTGCATCTGACATAAATCCCCCGTCTTCGTCAGCGCACATGTGAGTGTGCACTGATCGGCTGTGGCCTGTGGCTGCTGCTATTCAACGCCCATTTAATTGATGTGCATTCAGAGTTACCAATGTCCGCTTGGTAACTCGTTCAGCTTTTTTTTTCTTGGGTTTCTGTTGAGGAGCTTTAGGTTTTAGAGCTTTGAAAAAAAGTTCTTAATGATAAGTGTTGTCATGGAGGTCTTGTTTTGATCTTTGACATTTCTATTAATGTATGTAGAATATGTTAAAATGCAGTTACAAAATTGTAATCTGTTTTCTTTAAGGAAAAATATTATTTGCGTTTGTTTTGTTTTGTTAGAAATGGCTTTAAATTCATCCAAAGACTTAAGTGCCAAAAAAAAAAAAGAAATTGTTGCTGCGACAAACAAAAAAATAATCAAAATTTGAAAATTAAAACAGTAACTGCGAATGAAGTAAGTGATATTTTTTCTGGGTAAACAAACAGTTTATAGACTTCTTAACTAAAATAGGCCACAACAAACCAAACTGATTTAAAAGAAAAGTAAATGATTTTAATAAGTGTGCCATCAGAAAAATTGTGCATGAGTTTTCTCCAAATAACGAACTTACGGCGCTGGATACAATACTGCATAAGGTAGGACGCAATGCAAACATCACTAAAATGAGCAAGTCTTCTCTGCATACGGTTGTAAAAATTAAACGGAGTTTTTAGTTTGCCCATCGTAAGCAAAAGAGTGTTCTTTTGGATAGAATTGACATCATAACATAAAGATAAATTTGTTTTATGTTTTACAAATAAAACAATTAAAATGAAAATTTCAATCTAAAAAAAGCATGCTATAATATAACATTCATATATAATATTCTTACAGGTTTTTGCTTATTTGCCTTTGCCTTAGTACGGAAACTCTATAAGAGCTTTTGTTAGAATAACACCTTACGGAAAACAAAAGAGTGCGAATGAGAGGCAAACATCCCTAACTTCCCTGTACTTCCAATTTATGTTGGACAGAGTATAGTCTTATTTGCTTTTTATGTAAATACATTTATTCATTTATATTTCATTAAAAAAAGAAGCAACAATCTATGTACATATCCGGTGGTGGTGGCTCTTCAGGTCCACGATTTTCTTGATTGAAGGACATTTTGAATGTAGCGCTCCGCCCACAAATCCGCCCAGTTTTCCATTACCATGTCTATCCCTGGATTGCTGACCTCTTCTTGTGGAAGCTGCCACATTTGCCACATCTGCATCATATAAGCATTTGCTTCCTCTAAAGTTTCAAATCCATTATGCGCAAATTCTGGAGGTTTTTCCTGGTTCGGTGGGTCTGGAGCGTAATCTAGGTTCTGTGCATCTGTCCATTTGGCTCTTCTGGTGGTATTGGTACATCAGCTCCATCGGGTGGATTCGGGCCGTTAGGTGGATCTAAATGGCCATTTTTAATATCTAGTGGATTAGCTGCTCCGTTCATATTTACGCAATGATAAAATCTTTTTTTTTAAATTCTCGCTTTAACTTTTTATCGCACAACCATCAACCAAGCAAAGCTTGTATATAAGTGAACTGACGGACTGACGTTCTTCTAATGAATTCAAGGACATAAAACTTAATAATTAGAGCGAGAAATCTGAAGGATACTAAACCAACATTTCATATCTTCGAGTACAGTGTCGGCCCATGCAAATGTGCACTTCATATTCGTATGGTATTTGTGTTAATATCAAGATTTTCAATTGCATCTGACATAAATCCCCCGTCTTCGTCAGCGCACATATGAGTGTGCACTGATCTTCTGTGGCCTGTGGCTGCTGCTATTCAACGCCCGTTTAATTGATGTGCATTCAGAGTAACCAATGTCCGATTGGTAACTCGTTCAGCTTTTTTTTCTTGGGTTTCTGTTGCGGAGCTTTAGGTTTTAGAGCTTTGAAAAAAAGTTCTTAATGATAAGTGTTGTCATGGAGGTCTTGTTTTGATCTTTGACATTTCTTTTAATGTATGTAGAATATGTTAAAATGCAGTTACAAAATTGTAATCTGTTTTCTTTAAGGAAAAATATTATTTGCGTTTGTTTTGTTTTGTTAGAAATGGCTTTAAATTCATCCAAAGACTTAAGTGCCAAAAAAAAAAAGAAATTGTTGATGCGACAAAAAAAAAAATAATCAAAATTTGAAAATTAAAACAGTAACTGCGAATGAAGTAAGTGATATTTTTTCTGGGTAAACAAACAGTTTATAGACTTCTTAACTAAAATAGGCCATAACAAACCAAACTGATTTAAAAGAAAAGTAGATGTATTTAATAAGTGTGCCATCAGGAAAATTGTGCATGAGTTTTCTCCAAATAACGAACTTACGGCGCTGGATACAATACTGCATAAGGTAGGACGCAATGCAAACATCACTAAAATGAGCAAGTCTTCTCTGCATATGGTTGTAAAAATTAAACGGAGTTTTTAATTTGCCCATCGTAATTTACATTTACAAATAAAACAATTAAAATGAAAATTTCAATCTAAAAAAAGCATGCTATAATATAACATACATATATAATATTCTTACAGGTTTTTGCTTATTTGCCTTTGCCTTAGTACGGAAACTCTATAAGAGCTTTTGTTAGAATAACACCTTACGGAAAACAAAAGAGTGCGAATGAGAGGCAAACATCCCTAACTTCCCTGTACTTGCAATTTATGTTGGACAGAGTATAGTCTTATTTGCTTTTTATGTAAATACATTTATTCATTTATATTTCATTAAAAAAAGAAGCAACAATCTATGTACATATCCGGTGGTGGTGGCTCTTCAGGTCCACGATTTTCTTGATTGAAGGACATTTTGAATGTAGCGCTCCGCCCACAAATCCGCCCAGTTTTCCATTACCATGTCTATCCCTGGATTGCTGACCTCTTCTTGTGGAAGCTGCCACATTTGCCACATCTGCATCATATAAGCATTTGCTTCCTCTAAAGTTTCAAATCCATTATGCGCAAATTCTGGAGGTTTTTCCTGGTTCGGTGGGTCTGGAGCGTAATCTAGGTTCTGTGCATCTGTCCATTTGGCTCTTCTGGTGGTATTGGTACATCAGCTCCATCGGGTGGATTCGGGCCGTTAGGTGGATCTAAATGGCCATTTTTAATGGATTAGCTGCTCCGTTCATATTTACGCAATGATAAAATCTTTTTTTTTAAATTCTCGCTTTAACTTTTTATCGCACAACCATCAACCAAGCAAAGCTTGTATATAAGTGAACTGACGGACTGACGTTCTTCTAATGAATTCAAGGACATAAAACTTAATAATTAGAGCGAGAAATCTGAAGGATACTAAACCAACATTTCATATCTTCGAGTACAGTGTCGGCCCATGCAAATGTGCACTTCATATTCGTATGGTATTTGTGTTAATATCAAGATTTTCAATTGCATCTGACATAAATCCCCCGTCTTCGTCAGCGCACATATGAGTGTGCACTGATCTTCTGTGGCCTGTGGCTGCTGCTATTCAACGCCCATTTAATTGATGTGCATTCAGAGTAACCAATGTCCGATTGGTAACTCGTTCAGCTTTTTTTTCTTGGGTTTCTGTTGCGGAGCTTTAGGTTTTAGAGCTTTGAAAAAAAGTTCTTAATGATAAGTGTTGTCATGGAGGTCTTGTTTTGATCTTTGACATTTCTTTTAATGTATGTAGAATATGTTAAAATGCAGTTACAAAATTGTAATCTGTTTTCTTTAAGGAAAAATATTATTTGCGTTTGTTTTGTTTTGTTAGAAATGGCTTTAAATTCATCCAAAGACTTAAGTGCCAAAAAAAAAAAGAAATTGTTGATGCGACAAAAAAAAAAATAATCAAAATTTGAAAATTAAAACAGTAACTGCGAATGAAGTAAGTGATATTTTTTCTGGGTAAACAAACAGTTTATAGACTTCTTAACTAAAATAGGCCATAACAAACCAAACTGATTTAAAAGAAAAGTAGATGTATTTAATAAGTGTGCCATCAGGAAAATTGTGCATGAGTTTTCTCCAAATAACGAACTTACGGCGCTGGATACAATACTGCATAAGGTAGGACGCAATGCAAACATCACTAAAATGAGCAAGTCTTCTCTGCATATGGTTGTAAAAATTAAACGGAGTTTTTAATTTGCCCATCGTAATTTACATTTGCAAATAAAACAATTAAAATGAAAATTTCAATCTAAAAAAAGCATGCTATAATATAACATACATATATAATATTCTTACAGGTTTTTGCTTATTTGCCTTTGCCTTAGTACGGAAACTCTATAAGAGCTTTTGTTAGAATAACACCTTACGGAAAACAAAAGAGTGCGAATGAGAGGCAAACATCCCTAACTTCCCTGTACTTGCAATTTATGTTGGACAGAGTATAGTCTTATTTGCTTTTTATGTAAATACATTTATTAATTTATATTTCATTAAAAAAAGAAGCAACAATCTATGTACATATCCGGTGGTGGTGGCTCTTCAGGTCCACGATTTTCTTGATTGAAGGACATTTTGAATGTAGCGCTCCGCCCACAAATCCGCCCAGTTTTCCATTACCATGTCTATCCCTGGATTGCTGACCTCTTCTTGTGGAAGCTGCCACATTTGCCACATCTGCATCATATAAACATTTGCTTCCTCTAAAGTTTCAAATCCATTATGCGCAAATTCTGGAGGTTTTTCCTGGTTCGGTGGGTCTGGAGCGTAATCTAGGTTCTGTGCATCTGTCCATTTGGCTCTTCTGGTGGTATTGGTACATCAGCTCCATCGGGTGGATTCGGGCCGTTAGGTGGATCTAAATGGCCATTTTTAATATCTAGTGGATTAGCTGCTCCGTTCATATTTACGCAATGATAAAATCTTTTTTTTTAAATTCTCGCTTTAACTTTTTATCGCACAACCATCAACCAAGCAAAGCTTGTATATAAGTGAACTGACGGACTGACGTTCTTCTAATGAATTCACGGACATAAAACTTAATAATTAGAGCGAGAAATCTGGAGAATACTAAACCAACATTTCATATCTTCGAGTACAGTGTCGGCCCATGCAAATGTGCACTTCATATTCGTATGGTATTTGTGTTAATATCAGGATTTGACTAACTATAAAAAATATATAGACAATATTATATGTATTAACAGAAATGACACCAAATGGGGCACCGCAAATCAAGTGAGTTGGAGACGCCTTTAAATTAATTGTACATACATAGCTCTGGCTCCAGACCTGATAATGGAACATAGAAAGGTATGAGTCGTATATATAAAGGATAAAAGGAAAAAATAAAATAACAATGCAAACGCAAATAAGTGAAATCCTTAAATGAGGACTGAAAAATATATGGAAGATGAGCTACTGAGAATGTGGTGTAATAAAAAGCTTGGCTTGTGGAAGTAAATAATTTTCAATCGGTTTTTATCACAGAAAAAAGTACAAAGACTATTGGCTTTAAAGTTCCGCATTTATATTATAAACAAGGAAATATTTTGGAGGGAATTATGTGCCTTTTTTTACAATTTCTGACTGACGATATATATATTTTTCTTTTTATACCCTATCCTAAGGGTATATTAATTTTGACACATAGTTTGTAACGCCCCTTAATATTCATCGTAGACCCATAAAAGTATATATATTTATGATCAGGACCAAATCCTAAGACTATCTAGCAATGCCCGTCAATTTGTAGGCCTTTAGTATTAAGCTAGGAAGCTGAAATTTGGACCACATATTCCCTAGGTCTCCGAAATGGTTAAGTGTAAGACATTTTTGAATACGCCCACTACCACACCCACAATTTAGAAAAAACCGTTTTAAAGCTAAAGTTAGAGAGATAGAGTGTTACAACCTTCAAAAGATGTGTAGGCACTGCCCTCCTTTATAAGATTATCATATAAAGTTTTTTGCCACGTCTACTTTTTGTCGGCATTTTTTTACTAAAATGCTGTTTTCTTCGAAAATTTTCATAGAAAGCGAAAAATGTTCAACAAGATATTTACTCAATATTTTTTCCAACATATCGCCCATACAAAGTTTTTGGCTACGCCCACATTTTGGGGGTCTTAAAGATATATGTACATTAGAAAATGAGTTTCTGAAATTTTCAACGAAAAATATTCAAAACTCCGCCTTTGTGACGTCATTTCCGGTGACACCTCGAAAAAAGGTGCGTCAGCGTTGACAGCAGAACTCGTGACAGAATCGTCAAAAGTTGAAAAAAATTCGTGTTTTAGTTAAGACCATAAACTAGAATTTGAACGAAGGGAAAAATAAAGAACTGAAAATTGGACTTTTGGCAGCCATTTTACAGAAAAATTCAAATTATTTTAAAATTTGCTCAACATATTTTTTTTAAGGTCCTAGTCCTCGTGAATTGTATCTCGAAGACCTGCGTAAAATTTCATCAAGATCAGTTGATCAGGATCAGTTGACAACCGACTTTGAAAACACAGTTTCGAGAAAAACGCGTTTAACGTTTGGATAACCTCAAATAAACCTCGTGATTCAATTGAGTGTGCACCTTCCCAAAGCTGTATTTCCGAAACTTTTGTTTGGAATTACTTGAACATGTAGTATAATATTCTCGAGATATTGTAGAAATTAATAGGACAGTAAAAATTCGTTTTTTTGAAGCTGTGAAACCCATTTAACCCCTTGACTCCTAAAAGTTAAACTCTGTCTAACTATTCTAAAACAACTTGTAAGAGAATGACCGGACTTGATATAAATAGACAAATAGTTTTATTTCATTGAAAAAAAATTAAACAAGATTTCTATTTCCATTTACTTCTTTTCTCAGAAATGTTTTCTGCGGACTCCTGTTTCAGCAGTTCCATGTCACCCACATCAAACGAATCGTCTTGCATAGCCTGTATTATCCGGTTCTGACTTTTTTTGCCCTAGGAGTTCGCACTGCCGTCTTCTCATGCTGGATTCCAAGAGTTGATATAAATTCGTTAAATTGCCCTGAGGGACACGCGGTTCCCCTATCGGAAGGAATTTGTAACGGCTGACCAAAGATTGACATCATTTCGCGCAACATAACGATTACTGGCGCTGTTTTGGTATTCCCTACAGCCTTCAAAATCGTGTACTTACTGAAAGAACAAACTAAAACAATTATATAAAGATTACCCCTTTTGCTTCTCGGAAATGGTCCCAAGTGATCGATGTTAATGCATCTGAATGGAATGGGGAGCACCTCCGCCACATGCATTTGACTTTCCCATTTACCGCCTTAAACTTTGTTTAAGCAGCAATCAGGACTCATCGGTGGAAACCAAAAATCCTTTCGAATTCGTTCAATTGTCTTCTCTAATCCAAAGTGCCCACTATCATCACAGCATGCTCGAGTAATACGTCATCTAACTAGCAGCGGTATCACCAACTTTTTCTGACCGTCCACTTTCCGGTATAAGCGTCCTCCCTGCATTACATAATCAACCTCTGTCTGCTTCACTACGGTTGAGCTCCGAGCGCTGCCACCTCTGAGAATCCTTACGACATACTTGAGTTTCTGGTCCTGCATTTGCATAGAAAAAATCCAGTCTTCGTCCACAGATGATACCTTTAAGACGCACTCAGCCACAGTTGACATTTCCTTGAGTAGTAAAGTTGGGACTCGACTCATTCCGTCTACATGAAGCATCCTTTCATCAGGTCGATGTACACAGTCGAAATCGAACTCCGGAAGACGCAGCCACCATCGTGCAATACGTTAATGGCAATTAATGGCGTTATTGCTTTTGTGGTCGCGATGGCTTTGAAATCCGTGATAACTCAGAACCGAGTGCACACCAAATAGACCCTAAACCTCTCCAATGTATTCACGATCGCCAGAACTTCAAGCTCGTGACTAGAATATTGGCTTTCCGCTAACTTGTCTACTATAAAAGGAAACTGGAACAGGATTCCGATAGCGCTAGCGTCAGTATGCATTTCGTGGTATTCGCTTGTATCGAAAAGCGTGACAACTGGTTTGTTGATGATGGCAGACTGTAACTCTTTAAATGCTACATCCTGTTCATCTTGCCAGCTCTCTACGAATTTTCTAAAAAATTTTGTGATACCCAGAAACCGTCTTACTTCTATACCATTGGTTGGCGTCTGAAACTCTTCCATGCATTTCGTTTTGCTCTCTCCTGGCCGCACATACGCGCTTCACCACTAACACTACGGAGGCCGCATGAGGTGATGTATCCGGCGGACTATCCCATGTTTTAGAAGATTATTCACAATTTTAGATAACTTTTCTCTTTGGGCGAATGACACCTGATATCGTTTGCCTTCAATTGGTTTATCTGTCGTATGATGTATCTCCATTGCCGTAGTTTTAGAGCATCCCAAACGGGATACATTTTCAGCGAAACAATCAGTATAATCGAAGATAAGATTCTTTATTGACTTCTGTTGGGACGTGCTAAGTTGCTTTCCAATGTTGAATCTTTCGTACAAACTTGTTTGCACCTGCAAAACTCCTGCTTCCAAAACTACTCGTTGAATTTTCTGACACAAAATGTCGCGGTTAAAAGTATTGCCTGTTGCAGAAATTCGACATTTTATTACCAGCCATAACGGTGACCTCAATAGCCTCCCTCGACTCGACTCGACTCGACTCGACGACCGATCCTCCAAATCCCCTCATTCGTTTAATCGACTTCTGTCGCGAGATATCCTTTGGTACAGAAGATTCTTTTATTAGAGAATGATCGCTTCCTGTATCGACAAACGCAGAATATGCCTGTCCGTCCGTCCTTCATTACTGGAGCGACAATTTCATTCGCCTGTGTACTTTCGTCGACCTTGGCTATCGTTGACTTCTTCAGCCGACAATCCTTCGCTTCATGACCTATTTTGTTGCAGCTGGTACAACGCGCCTTTCTTTGTGGTTGGGTCCATTTTACAGCCATGTGACCCATTTCGATTAAAGCAATTAAAGCATTTTATATTTCTTTGCTCGTTCCCAACTCGACAGGAATAATTACTACTCTCTGTTTCTTCTGTTGGCGCCATAGTTGCACCTCGAGATGATGGGTGTTTTCATAAACGTTGGAAATCTGCGCTAGTACAATCGCATTTCTTTGCTCATGTGTTTCTGAACACACACACGCTGCAGAATGTCTACAGGCCTACTTTAGTACAATCGTCATAATCATTGTGTTCATAAACGCCAGTAATGACCGCAAAAAAAAAATTAGGAGTTTGATATTTGAGTTAGTGCCGAAAAACAAAAAAAAAAATAATTGTAAAAAACATTTCTCGAATAAGCAAGAGGTATGAAGCTTTAAAGCGTTTTAGAAAATAGGGAATTGTTCCAAAAAATCTACTATTTATAAACATAATTCAAAAGTATCCCGACGATGTGTTTTAAAGCCACTTTGGGATGTCCAGATCAACATTTAATGTAAGTTCTTTCCTATGCAAAATACAGAACAAATAGATTAAAAGAATTATATCTATATTTTGTTGAAAAGGAGTTACTTAGATTTACCTAAAAACATACGGAACGGCTACAGTCCGCTTGGAGCGAACAGTATAAAACCCTATCCATATCCTCTTAACCCCAAAAAAACATCAATAAAAAGTTGATAGATAGCATTTTATTTCTTTCTATTAAATTTAAAAAAAAAAAAATTTTTTAAAAAAAAACCGCCTCCAAAAGTGGGCGTGTCGAAAAACTTTATATGACAAACTTATAAAGGAGGGCAGTGCCTACATATCTTGTGAAGGTTGTAATATTATATCTCTAAAACTTTAGCTTTAAAAGGGTTTTTCTAAATTGTGGGCGTGGCGGTGGGCGTATTCAAAACATTTTTGCAGTTAACCATTTCGGAGCCCTAGGGAGTATGTGGTCCAATTTTCAGCTTTCTAGCTTAATTTCATAGGCCTGAAAATTGCGTACGGACGGACGGGCGGACGGACATTGGTAAAAAGTTATAGCATGTGGTCCTGATCACAAATATATATACTTTTATGGGTCTACGACGAATATTTAGGGGTGTTACAAACTATATATCAAAATTAATATACCCTTAGGATAGGGTATAAAAACACACATTATTTTTCCAACATCGTATTAGATTTGGAATATGAAATTTCCAATAAAATAAAGTGTACGATTGCGTCAGACGAAACTATTATTTTTAAAATCAAGGTAAGCAAATTTGTTTGACTTTATAGTTTAAAAATATCAGTAAAATTTTTTGAAGTTCCCTTTGTTAGTTTTTGAGATATTGCCGGTTCTAAAAAATACCGTGATTTCAATAGATAAAGCAAAAAATAAAAAGATGCCCCGAGAGGGTTACATCTCGAACATTATATATGAACTTTGAAGCAAATCCGTCGAACCGTTTCGCCATACGGCTCCCGGACAGACAGACGGATGGCATTGGCGGACGCACTTTTTTGGATTTCTCTATAGTCGTAAATCATCCCTCATACTCATACATTAGTATACTAATGTATACGAGGAAGTTAAAAAGAGTAAGTATATCCAATATCGATTTTATTTTAGCAAACTGCTTTTTTTTTTTTTTAAATTTGCACGTGCAAAAGGGATTGTTAGCACCCTTATAATGTTATAGTAACACAGTACGGGCGTTAAGGAAATGAGGGATTAGAAGAAAGGATGAGAAACCGATGCACATTTATTTTAAATGTTTGTAAATTGTAATGCTAAGGAAAAACAGAGTGAGGCAGAGCATTCCACACTCGTGTTGTACGGCAGAGGAACGAATCTCTAAATTTCACAGTTCGACCGAATATAGGCTTTAGGGTGAACTGATGAGCATTCCTCGCGTGGCGAGTGTTACGGTTGAAGTGTTGAAGGGGAGGAATGCAACGGGCTATTTCGTTTGAGCACTTGTGATGGCAGTATCGATAGAACAACGATAGGCAGGAGACATTACGACGATGACTAAGAGGGTCAAGCGAATTCGCAATATCTTGGTCGCCAATAAGTTTTATCGCGCGTTTTTGAATTCTGTTAAGTAGCTTCAAATATGTAATTTGTGCACCGGACCAGACATGAGCGTTGTACTCAAGTTTTGGGCGAATAAACGCCTTGTAGATTCTAGGCAGATCAGAAGGGGTAAAATATTTCTTGCATCGCTTTAGGAAGGAGGGGCGTTGCCCAGGAAACGAATATGTAAAGCTGAGGGTACTGTCATCGGCGAAGGAATGAATAGGATTAGAATTAACAGTGAGTTGATCATTTATAAAAATGAGAAAGAGAGTCGGAGACAAAGCGGAGCCTTGGGGTACACCAGCATTTATTTGGTAAATTGCAGATTTAAAACCGTCCAAAACAACTTGAATTGAACGGTCCGAAAGATAATTTCTAATCCATTGAATAAAGGTATCATCGATTCCAAATGCATGCATTGTCGACAAAAGAGCTTGGTGCCAAACTCTGTCAAATGCCCATGAAATATCAAGCGCAACGACCTTACTTTCACCACCACGGTGAATAGATTGGTTCCACTTTTCGGTTAGATATGTCATCAAATCACCAGTGGACCAGCGGATTTATGTACGTTGAGATCTCGAAAAACTCTTGCCACTGTACGAGTGCGAAAATGAATTGGTCCCATAGTATATTCTACGCGCTCGAGGACAGGGGGAGGTAAATCACAATCGGGTAGCGTTGAGCTAGCTGCAAAATGAGCAGCAAGCAGATTGGCTTTATCCAAGAGCTGACAGCTGGAATGTCATTGTAAATGAGTGTCAGGATAGATGTTGAGGCCGAATTCTTAATATTCTTAACAAACGACCAAAAGTTTTTACTACCGGTGGGACTTTGTAGTATTTTTTGCCTCAACTTTTGGTCGTAGGAGAATTTCACACGATTAATGTGGGCATTGCAGTCATTTCTGGCTCGTTGAAAATTTATTAGGTTTTACTAAGTTGGGTTGGCCTTATAAGACCGAAAGCTCACCTCTATTATCCTGATAGCCTCTTTGCAGCTCAAGTCACACCATGCGTTCACCTTGGGTTTGATACTTTTAATCCTATTAGGAACAAAATATTTCATACACAAGTTAATTATATTTATTATCATATCCACGCTAACCTGAGTTTCACTCAGTGCCAAAACAGCTGGTTTGTTTTGGGAAACATGGGCGTACAGAGAAAAAAGATTCGCTCTTAAGCCACGAATGTTACTTACATCTACTCTGAAGCTGCTAAGCACTACAAAAAACAAACACAAAAAATTCAACACTGACGCTACCTAAGCAAAGCCGTGCAATGTAAATTCTATGTTAGCGTACCAAAACAAATTACCGCAGCTGTTATACCCTTAGAGCAATTTGCCAGGGTCTACCAACAATAATTTACACATAGTTCCCCCTATACAGGGGAATAGGGAATACGCCTTCCCAACCATAAAAAATACACAAATGATATGAATCACTGTGTACTAAGTGTGGTCAAGCAGAAGCAGCAGCAAACGAGTTGGAGTCTATTCTACTAATCTACTCTATGTAATTGACCGTGGTATGACGAAATTGAAAAATAACGTTCCTATGACGACGCTTTTGGAATTTATTTTACGAGTTTTTTTTTCCATTTTGTCTTACCTTGAACTGGGATTTTTATCATAAATGAAGCTTTACTAATGCACTGTGTTGTTTTTCTGCAATTGAATTGTGCAAGAGTAGCAATAGCGTTTCGTTCACCTAAGGTCAAGGAACTGACGTCAATCAGTTCAATGTATGCCAGTTAAAATATGATTATATGTGTTACATGGCCATGGTCAAATTAAAAGGCTTCTGTAGATTCCAAAATATGTTTTTATACCCTATCCTAAGGGTATATTAATTTTGACACATAGTTTGTAACACCCCTTAATATTCGTCGTAGACCCATAAAAGTATATATATTTATGATCAGGACCAAATCCTAATACTATCTAGCAATGTCCGTCCGTCCGTCCGTCCGTCCGTCCGTCCGTACGCAATTTTTAGGCCTTTAAATTCAAGCTAGAAAGCTGAAATTTGGACCACATACTCCCTAGGGCTCCGAAATGGTTAAGTGTAAAATTTTTTTTAAGAGAAAAAAGATTCGCTCTTAAGCCACGAATGTTACTTACATCTACTCTGAAGCTGCTAAGCACTACAAAAAACAAACACAAAAAATTCAACACTGACGCTACCTAAGCAAAGCCGTGCAATGTAAATTCTATGTTAGCGTACCAAAACAAATTACCGCAGCTGTTATACCCTTAGAGCAATTTGCCAGGGTCTACCAACAATAATTTACACATAGTTCCCCCTATACAGGGGAATAGGGAATACGCCTTCCCAACCATAAAAAATACACAAATGATATGAATCACTGTGTACTAAGTGTGGTCAAGCAGAAGCAGCAGCAAACGAGTTGGAGTCTATTCTACTAATCTACTCTATGTAATTGACCGTGGTATGACGAAATTGAAAAATAACGTTCCTATGACGACGCTTTTGGAATTTATTTTACGAGTTTTTTTTTCCATTTTGTCTTACCTTGAACTGGGATTTTTATCATAAATGAAGCTTTACTAATGCACTGTGTTGTTTTTCTGCAATTGAATTGTGCAAGAGTAGCAATAGCGTTTCGTTCACCTAAGGTCAAGGAACTGACGTCAATCAGTTCAATGTATGCCAGTTAAAATATGATTATATGTGTTACATGGCCATGGTCAAATTAAAAGGCTGCTGTAGATTCCAAAATATGTTTTTATACCCTATCCTAAGGGTATATTAATTTTGACACATAGTTTGTAACACCCCTTAATATTCGTCGTAGACCCATAAAAGTATATATATTTATGATCAGGACCAAATCCTAAGACTATCTAGCAATGTCCGTCCGTCCGTCCGTCCGTCCGTCCGTCCGTCCGTCCGTCCGTACGCAATTTTTAGGCCTTTAAATTCAAGCTAGAAAGCTGAAATTTGGACCACATACTCCCTAGGGCTCCGAAATGGTTAAGTGTAAAATTTTTTGGAATACGCCCACTGCCACGCCCACAATTTAGAAAAAACCGATTTAAAGCTACAGATGGACAGATAGAGGGTTATAACCTTCACAAGATATGTAGGCACTGCCCTCCTTTATAAGTTTGTCATATAAAGTTTTTTGCCACGCCTACTTTTTGTGGGCGTTTTTCACTAAAATGCTGTTTTCTTCGATAATTTTCATAGAAACCAAAAAAAAGTGTTTAACAAGATATTTAGCCAATATTTTTTCCAATATATCGCCCATACAAAGTTTTTGGCCACGCCCACTTTTTGGGGGCGTTTTTTCAAAAAATGTTTTTTTTTTTTCTAAATTTTATAGAATGAAATAAAATGCTATCCATCATCTTCTTAAGGTTTTTTTTGGGGCATATAGGGATAGGGATAGGGTATAATACTGTTCGCTCCAAGCGGACTGTAGCCTTTCCTTATGTTTTTTTTTGCAAAGCGCCTTGCAAAATTCTTTTACGATATCGTAAATCGGCTTGCTTCCGCAAATGAAAGTATCCGAAGTTATCGAGGATTATTAAAATTAAGTGGAATCATCTAAGTTCAACGCCTTAGAAGGTTGAAAACAGTCCGAATGCAAGAGTCGAATGCAAAGGATCGAATAAACGTAGTTGTTTCCTAGAAAAGAAATCCCAACGTCCACATGAATATAGGTGTCCACCCGTTCAATTTTAAGCGTCTACAAAGAAGCTACAGAGCTTAAAAACAAGCATGATATAGGTATCAAAAGATCCGCTGCAAGATTGAAACTGTTGAAAAAAATAAATGAATAAAATCCTAAGAAATTGTACACGCCTGACACATGTTTTCTCTACTATTCTTGCCAGATTAGATGATCGCGTGCTTAAAAAGTTATAGACGATCTCGATCATAAACTTCGAAGCATACTTCATTATGTATATGAATATGGAGGACAAACCCGAAAGCACATTGGTAACGTGGAATGCGTGGAACGGCTAATAGTTTTAAAAAGCATCTGACTAAGGAATCTATGTAGTAAACAAGTAAGAGAGTAGAGCTTATACCAATACAAGACAGCATTACATATACATAAAAATCGACCTTATGTTTTAATTACTGGACTTAATTGTGTAATTTAGAATGTTTGGTTCTCGTCTACTCCTAGTTTCGAACACTGCGATAAAAACCTTCCAAATACCATAAGGCACACCCAACACTTTAACAATTTTCAACACGATTTACAAGTCTATAAAGAAGAAACAGATAAACATTTTCATACAAAGGAGGGGATCAATGTTTTGAATGGTTGAATGAAATAACAACAATGGAATTTTACAACTGTTTCACGATCATCAGATTCTATTCGCGATCCATTTCCAAATGCGAAAACATATTTCCACCACCAGGAGTCAAACCTAAACTTAGACCAGCGATCTTGTCAATCAAGCGTACAAACCATGCACAACGCCATCAAAATCACAAGTTCAGTTCGGTTGCTGTTTATTAAGGGACACGGTAGTACCCACTCAAGTTCTCTAGAAACTCCGGAGCGGTTTTAATGGACAGACTAACAAGTCTCACATTACATTTTCATTCGAGTTCTTTCTTTTCCCAATAATATTACTCATTAGCCAATAATTCCTTGTACTGAGTTTAGAAAGGGGACTGGGAGTGAAAGAGTCAAGTATTTTTTTTAGGTATAAATTTTAAATTTGTTTGGTTCAAAGCATTTATTCAAATTTATTAATTTCAGTAAAAAAATATAAAAAGTGCTCTATAATGTTGCTAGAAATCTAATAAAATATAAATCATTGGCACAATTCCATAAAAATCCATATATGTAGGTACTTCATATAATTTAAAAAAAAAACAAAAAACCTTGTTTAGGTGTAAAATCTGAAACGCAAATTCCTTCAGTACATTTGAACATTTGGCTCTAGGTTTTCATCTTATTTATTTAAACACTTCAATCGTAAACGCCCCGTGGTACATCACAAATAGTGAAAATCCGGGGAGACTCAGAATGATAAAATAAAAACATCTGGAGATTTGTCAGGAGCACCTTATCCGAGTGGAAGCAGTTTTACGACACATTTTCGTCACTCATTCATAATGAGGCATCGCTAACGGGTTCGCAAAAGCTTCACTACCTTCGATGTAGTCTGCAAGGGAATGCGCTTAATGTCATCAAGTCATTCAAGATAACAGATAGCAACTACAAGGAAGCATGGGAATTGCGGCCTAAAAGGTACAATGTAGAGCGCATCATAGTTGATGCTCATTTCAGAGCTCTTTTTTCACTGCCAAAACTTTCGTCCGAGTCACCCACAGGTATTAGATCTTTACTTGATAACATCCAGGAAAATTACAGATCGTTGAAGTTGCTGGGATGACTGGATTGTGCATCTTACTGTGAGCAAGCTGGACCAAGAAAGCCATCGCCAATGGGAGCTTTCGCAAAAAGATGATAAGGTAGCCACCTTCACGGAGCTTGTTGATGTCAAGTGTCAGTCATTGGATGCTGTCAATTCACACAACCCTCTCGACTCACAGCATGGTTAAAGTCTAAAATGAAGTCAACAACATCTTTAATATCCCAAAACAAAAATTATGGGTGCTACTTTTGCGGTGGAAAACACAGGATTTTCGGTTGCGAACAATTCAGAGCTCTACCAGCTTCTCGAAGAATTATCGTTGCTCAAGAAAAGTTTCTGTGTAAAAATTTCATGTCCAATGTCCACCGAGAAAATGCGTGTCAATCCATTCATGGCCTTAAATTGGCCGACCCCAATTTCAACGTGCCCGCAGCAGTTGATATTTTACTAGGCTGTGACCAGATAGGGAGTTTTCTTCTTGAAGGTTTAGTTCGTGGGCCTAAAGACTCTCCTATTGCGCAGCAGTCAACTCTAGGATGGGTATTGTTCGGCACAGTGGTGGCCCCAGACACCGCCTACGCATTTTCAACCATTGTTCTTAGTCGCTCGGACGCTGCTCTTACGATATCAGTAACCAAGTTTTGGCATAGAAAAACTGCCGGATTCTAAATTCCTTACCATCGAAGAACAAATATGCGAAACCATACGCACAGTCGCCAATCTGATGGACGCTACGTCGTCAAATTGCCCTTCAAGTCTGAAGTTATACTCGAAGATTCTCGGGATGCAGCAGTTCGGTCTTTGCAAATTGCAAATAGTTTCGCTAAAGATGAACCACTTCACTTGCAATACCCAGAATTTATGTAGGAATTCATTGATTTAGGACAAATGGAGGAAGTTTGCGACACCCCAGCTCCGGGTAAATATTTTTACATGCCACATATGGCAGTTGTAAAAGAGTCTAGCACAACAACAAAGTTGTGGGTTGTCTTCAATGCCTCGGCTAAAACAACGTCTGGATTTTCGCTGAATGATGCGCGGCTAGTATGTCCACAGCTGCAGCCTGACCTCTTCTCCACATTACTCCTACATCGATGTCATCGATTTGCATTAATCGGTGATGTCGAGAAGTTGTATCGCCAAGTACGAGTCCGTCAAGATCACATCGACTTCCAGTTTGCCGCCGTTCGCCAACAGACCCGGTCAAGCATTATCGCCAATTAACGGTGACATATGGCGTTGAATCGGCGTCGATGAAAGCCACGATTTCCTAGCAGCAACTGAATCGGTTCAACGCGACTTTTATATGGATGACCTCCTCACAGGGTCTTCCAGCGAAGTAAAACTGCAACAACTACAGAGTGGATTGCCCAGCATGCTTAATCGTGGAGGTTTCCTTTTACGGAAATGGTCATCGATTTCTACTGTCGTCCTTAATTCGATTCCAGCTGAGGAGCGTCAAGTAAAAACAACCTAATGGATATATCTGATTCCGAAAGCGTAAAAACACTGAGACTTCAGTGGCATCCAGCGTCAGAGCACACTGCCTTTGCATACAGTGTCCAGGTTTACAACTTAAGTACCGATGTTCTCACTAAACGTATTTTACTTGCAGATGCCGCAAAGCTATTCGATCCCCTAGGGCTACTAGCGCCAACCAGTAACTCCAGTTCCAGTAACTCTAAGGCAACAGTTCCCAGTTTGACAGCAATAAGAATACCAAGGTGGATAGGCAGTGGCTGCTCAAACGTAACAACGCATTTGGATGGCTTTGCTGACTCATCGGAAGCTGCGTATGCTGCCGTTGTATATGCGAGGACCATGGACTCAAATGGTGTTGTCATCCGTCTTTTCGCAGCTGAGGCCAGAGTAGCCCCCATAAAGCAGATATCTCTGCCTCGGCTGGAGCTGTGTGCAGCTTCTCTCTTGGCGCAACTGATGGGACATGTGAAGAAAGCGCTTGATCAACGTGTTGGTAATGTTTTTGGACGGACTGATTCATCTGTTGCATAAGCCTGGCTTCATCAACATCCGAGCAGGTGATGCACGTTTGTTGCTAACCGTGTTTCCCGAGCTGAAGACGTCATCCGTCCAGAGAACTAGTCGCATGTTTCTTCCGCTTTTAATTCTGCAGACTGTGCATCCCGTGCGTTAGCACCAGAAAAGCTTAAAGACTTCACGCTTTGGTGGAATGGACCGCCAAATTTAAAAAAAATATATTTTACCGATCGAGGAAGCAACTATCGTTTACTTAACTAAATACTTTTCACTTGCGAAATGCACTTGAAACATTCACGTCTCACAATGATATGAGAAATCGAAGCAATCGAAACGGTTTTTAAACATACAACTTTAAGCTTCAATCGTTCTTTCTTTTTCTTTGCCGAACAGATTTTTTTTTTATAATTTGCGCGTGAAAAAGGGACCTTTCTGAATTCTGTTAAGTAGCTCCAAATATGTAATTGGTGCACCGGACCAGATATGAGCGTTGTACTCAAGTTTTGGGCGAATAAACGCCTTGTAGATTCTAGCCAGATCAGCAGGGGTAAACTATTTCTTGCATCGCTTTAGGAAGCCTAGACACTTCGCAGCATTCTTGGCGACGTCGAATATGTGGTCATACCAAAGAAGGTTGTCATTAAAACACATACCGAGAATGGAAAGTCTTTCGGATTCAGCTATGCAAGTGTCATCCATGGAAAACCAACGTGTGGGTTATTCAAAGGGTTTTATCCTTTGCAGTCGGCGCACAAAATTTATCTGGTCTACACAGCGTCATAACAATTTTCAATGGAACGCGACACATTTTTCATACTTTTGGGGTCATTTGAAATTGGGGCCCTTATTTCATTTTGTTTTGAAAAAGTATTTTAATTTTTGGAGCAATTGTTAATTTTTGGTTTGGGGCCATTTATTTACTTCTTTTCAAAAAAAGGACAAGAAAATTCAATAAACCTTTCGAACAAGAAAAGCTGTCTAATCTTCGGCCCTCGTAGGCGGGTTGGTATTGACGTGTGATCACATTTTTCTTCGTATTCCGATCGCTGCTTATTCTTCCAATATTATAATTTTCGTCTCTTGTAGGCAGCGTTGGTATTGACGTTTCCTTTTTCTATTTGTCCTATTTACTGTACTTCGAATTTTGTGTTTGATTCATCGAGTTCTATAGAATGTCCATTATCAAATAACTTACTTTGTTTTTTATACACTTAGGTATTCTCTTTTGTTTTTTTTTCAAATCGAGTCGCATTGGTCATAAATAATCTATATGTACTTGTTTTGTTCATATATGTACTTGTTTATGACATAGCTAATATCCTTTTTACACCGCATCAAAATCTGAGGTTTCGCAAAAACTCATGAAATCGAAATCAGGAGTAACACATTTTCGAGATTTCCAAACCTCGATATTGTTTGAGGTTTCGATGAAACCTCCTTAGAATCTGGTTTCAATAGTAAGGTTGTCAAAGCAAACGCACCTTTTAACACATTCCACAAGTTACACAAAGCGGTTAAAAGTCAATTGGAAGTCACCGAAGTCAAACTGCGAACAAGGGAATATTCGTAAATTATGACATTTCTTTCACACAAGAACTTTGTTTGGTCGCAGGTACCTGCAAATATGATTTGTAAATGTTAGCAGCAAGATGTGCCAATTTTAAGGTTATGTTCGAACGAATTTTTAATTCGCGGGTTTGTGTATAGCGTCTGCATTGTGTGGATTGTGAATAAAGAGTGACAGTTCGCGGTAATAATTTTTCAATTCACGGGAAAATGTTTGTAATTGTAAATATTGCTATTTAAATCAATTTAGTCCTAGTTTAAAAAAAATATTTACCCGAAGATTTTTTAATGAAGGGATGCAGCTGACTAACCATGTGTCAAGAAGCTTGAAATATATAAACGAATTTTTGTTTGATTATTGCAGAAGAAAAGAATGAAGTAGAGAAATGCAAAATCAGAAATAATAAATCAACGTAACAAGGAGGCGAAGGAACTTGGAAGATATATTAAAAAGTCTTTCTCAATCTGATTTTGAAAAGTATTTATCTTTTTTACTTACTTACTTAACGGGCTCCCGACCCGTGAAGAGTCCCTGCCTGATATACGGCAGCCTTATACCCTCTGCGATCCCGAGCACGCTGCTTCCAGTTGTCCAGACCAAGCGCTCTGGCATCCGCGATGGCTTGGTTTTTAAAACGGAGGTTCGGTCTTACTTGCCGTCTCGAACCTGGGGTCTGGGATTCGAAGATCCTCTTGGCTGGAGCGTTGTTGTCCATTCGCTCGATGTGGCCGAGCCAATGTAGTCGACGAATTTTGGCTTTTCGGACTACATCCTCATCTTGGCACAGCTCATAGAGTTCGCGGTTGTATCTTCTTCTCCATTCGCCCTCCTCGCACACAGGACCAAATATCCGTCGAAGGATTTTTCTTTCAAAGGATCCTAGTATTAACTCTCCTTTCCTGCTTATCGCCCAGCACTCGGCGCCGTTAAGCACTGGCAAGATAAGGGTTCTGTAGAGCATGCGCTTTGTCCTTCGAGTTAGAAGTTTTAAACTCATTTGTTTTGCCAAACCGAAGTAGCAGCGGTTTTCTAGGGTAATTCTTCGACGGATCTCCACTAAGATGTCATTTGTGGAGTTGATGTTTACCCCGAGGTAGATGTACTCCTTAACTACCTCGAAGTTGCTGCTATCAACAGTGACATTTTGTCCTAGTCGGTGGTAAGATGATTTTTTTTTTGTTGATAGCATATATTTAGTCTTGTCCTCATTCACTTCAAGGCCAACTAGTTTCGCCTGTTCTTCAATAGCCGTGAAAGCCTCTATCACGGCACGCTGGGATCGACCGATGATATCTATATCGTCCGCATACCCCAACAGTTGGACTGATCTGTTCAAGATAGTGCCTTCTGTGTTGACACCTGCCCTGCGCACTATCTGCTCAAGAACACGACTGAAGAAATCACACAACAGCGCATTTCCTTGCCGAAATCCGGTGCATGTTTGAAAGAGTTCATATGAGCTGCTGCCAAACTGCACATTGCATCGCGTGTTATCTGGTGTTATGCGACACATCTGGATCAGTTTTGACGGGATCCCGAATTCGGCCATCGCCACAAAAAGCACCTGACGATGAATGCTGTCATATGCGGCTTTAATTGCCTTAGTGTGATGATTTGGTCTACAGTTGATCTGCCGGGCCGGAAGTGTGTTGCAGAAAGGTTTGAGACGTTCACACAGTACGTTGGATTGGATCTTATATGCGACATTAATCAGGGATATGCCTCGATAGTTCTTGCAAGAAATCGCCTTTTCTTGTAGATGGGAGCCTATCCATCGTATCTCCTGGATCGCGGTAATGTCGGCCTTGTACCGCGAGAGGACAGACTCAAGTTTTTGAGTAGCACCTGGAGTGTAGAGTATCTGCACATTCCAGGTACACACTCGCATGTCCGTTAACGTTCCGCGTCTATTTTGTCTTTGAGGTACATTTATATCCTAGGCTGCCATAGTCTCTCCCATAACTTAATGTTTTCGACGTGGCCGGGATGTTACCCCGACGGCACAACCCCCAACCTGGAGGGCCAGGCCCTGTTCTTGACCCTAGGACAGTAGGCCGGTAATTCCGGTGCCAGTAACCCACTTCGGGGATGTAAGTGTTGCCGTTGACCCATCCAGGGCTCATCCGCCACCAACTCTTTCCAACAGGACAACAGGAGAAGTGCCTTAGTGAGCTGGCACTACTCCCCCCTCTCTCGTCAGCTGCCACCAACGACCTTCCACAGGGGTTGGTTACCCCACCTCCATCTTTTTTTTATGATTTTTAAATACTACCATTTTCACTTTACAATGAATAGGTAAGTAAAATGCAGCGCTCTCTTAAAAATGACCCAAAACGTTTTTGGGGTTTTGTGAATTCGAAGAAAAAATCTGATGGGTACCCGCTAATTTTTCTTATAAAAATTGTACAACTGCTGACTCTGTAGCTGCAAGTAATTTATATGCAGACTATTTGAGATTTAGTGACTCACCTCTACACATTGACAAACATTATTTTGGTTACGTGAATAATTGTGCCCAAATATCTTCTTGTAATTTTTCATTTAATTTGGATACAATTTAAATTTGTCTCCTCTTTAAATAACAACTACTCGTCGGGTCCCAAAGGGGATTGCACCGACTGTTCTTAAAAAAAATAGTCAAGCCCTTAGTCCACATCTAAAGAACTTGTTTGATCTGTCCATAAGTACAGGCAAATTCCCAAATTTGTGGAAAAATGCGTATGTCACACCTGTATTAAAAAAAGGGTGTATTACTAATTATAGACCAATTATAGACCAATCTTAAAGCTTTCGTGTATTCCAAAGCTTTTTGAGCAAATGGTTTGCAAAAAATTTATATTTCTGTGTCGCAATGTAATCTGTAATGAACAGCATGGGTTTGTACAAAACCGTTTCACTGTCACAAATTTGTTAGGTTTGCTGAACAATTGTTCAAACTCCATAGAAAATAATAATGAAGTCGATTGCATATACACACACTTCTCTAAGGCTTTTGACCAGTTATCCCATGAAATAATCGAATTTAAGCTCAGTGCTTATGGTTTTTCACAGCTTTTTGTCAATTGGATTAACTCATATCTTAAGCTCAGAGACTATCGAATCAAATTTAGACGTTCGCTATCAGAATCTTTCACCGCTTAACCGGGTGTTCCCCAAGGAAGTCATTTGCGACCCATATTGTTTATACTAGTTATTTTAAATCATGTATTAAACACAGCGATATTATAATATATGCCGATGATATGAAAATTTTTAAATCTGTCAACAAACAGGATGACAGGAATCTTCTCCAGAATAACATTAATAGTTTCGGTACTTGGTGTGTAATCCTTAACCCATCTAAATGTCAACATATAACATTTTCAAGAAAGCACATTGCTTCCAGCTTTCATTATACTTTATCTGAGCATATGCTTTCCAATGTCGATAGTTTTAAGGATCATGGAGTTTATTTTGACCCCAAACTTACCTTTATAGGACATATAAATTTCATTGTGAATAAGTTAAATTCTATGCTAGGCTTTATAAAGAGATGGTCCAAAGAATTTTATGACCCCTACGTTACTCAGGCACTGTACAATTCCTTCGTCCTTCCGCATCTTGAGTATGCTTCACAAGTTTGGACTCCGTTCTACAATATTCACTCAAATCGAATTGAAGCCATTCAACGTAGCTTTATTCGATTTCCTCTCAGAGGTCTTCCATTGGAAGATTCATATGACCTTCCTCCCTACAGTCAACGTATCAAACTTCTACAAATGATACCCCTTTCTCAACGTATAGAGATATGGTTTCCTTACAGCAGCTTATATCTGGTAATATTGATGCACCTGAGTTGATGTCTTCAATTCATTTTAACTTACGTGGAGGAGCTCACAACTTACGACGTGTGAATTTATTATTCAGTCCTTATCATAGGACGAATTATGGCAGGAATAAAGATATTTTTTAGATTTAAAAGAGGTTTTTATTTAATCCAATATATTTACATACAAATTGACTTATATCTAGACTTATTACTAAAATAGGTAATGTCGGCGCGACAAAAAGGGCGCGACGGAATTCTTATGGCTAGGTTTACAAATGTTTTACAAAACATTACTTATGATTGAATAATAAAAAACTTAATTTAATTTAATAAAAGTTGTTCCTGTTGGGATAAAAAGGATTTAATTAAAATAAAGAGGGTTTTACCCCCTGTAGTGACTGTCTGTTTTCTTATAGAACGGCGTCAGCTGGTTGTGTACGATGTTCTCAAAGCTCGAATCCGTGATAGCACGAGGTTTCAGGTATCTGTGTGTTGGTTCCAACACCTGTTGAATTAGGTCCTGGACTTCTGTGTTTGGGTGGTCTTCGAGATTTCTCAAGAGTCTACCGGATAGTTCCATCATAAAATTGTTGACTGGTTGGCTAATCCCTGATTCTTCATAGATAGTACTTCAGTGTTGAAGGGTTCCGATATAGTCCTGTGCAGGATCTTAGTATCTTCCTCTCGAATAGCTAGATCTTCTTCATTGTTGTTGATGTTAATATGGTGAACCAGATAGGACAACCGTAGGTTATCACTGGACGGATGAGTTGCTTGTACACAAGCAGCTTGATCTGTTTGCATAACCCATTGCGCCTCTTGAGGAACGGGTGTACCAGATGAAGCGAAAAATACGCCTCTTTGAGGGTGATGTCTGCATGCGGGTTGAACTTCATACATCTCAGTGAAGTTGATCCCCAAGTACTTCGCTGTTTTCTTGTCGGAGTCGTCTGCATAAAGCAGTGTCTTGCTTCGTCCTTCATTGGCTTGTTGGTTTGCAGTGTAGATGTTGAAGTGGATCGGACCGAGTCTGGATCCCTGAGGTACTCCTGCCTTGCATCTCCTTACCGAAGACTTTGAACTATGTAACTAACGAGGAACGATCTATTTGTTAAGAACTCAAAGATTAAGATTTAAGATTTAAGCTTCAGCAGAGGATGAGTGGTGGAGTGTCTCGGTCTTAATCCGAATTGGTAAGACGGAAGTATGCCTCTCGCAGGACACAGCTGATTGATTTTGCATAGCATAAATGACTCCATAATTTTGCTTACACAACATAGAAGAGCTATGGGACGGTATCCACTAACGCTTGTCCTGTCGGTCTTCTTTGGCACTGGAAAAATCTTTGCTATTTTCCATGTTTTCGGAAAATAGTTGCTGTTAATGCATTTGTTAAAGATGATCGTCAAGAGTAGGATGGCCAGGCTTGGTAGAAATTTGGTCCGTTCCAGATGATCATTGGATAGATACTCACTGTTAAAATTTGCGATGATGCTTCTTGATGAAGTTTGAAGTGCGAAACATCACGTTGGTGCACTCCAGTTTGGATTGTATACTTCTGTACTCGCTGTTGTTGGTGTTCCATGTTTTATGGAGAATCCGATGCAGTCTCTTCCTCAGTCGTTGCCTGTGGGCATATATTGCCTGGATGTGCTGGGGTAGGTGTTTCTGCTAGTCCTGGTAGTCTTCTGTTGGTCTATAGCTGCTTTCACTATAGCTATTAGAAGTGGTTGATGACTCCATTAATCTCCAAATTGCTGAGATTGTTTTCCGCTCTTGGCAATGTAATGCTATCCTCAATGTCTGCCTGATAGCGGTTTCAATTGATTCCGTTGAATCTGGAATCTGGTGTCTGACGTTGAAGTCCCCTTCAATTACGCAATAAGTGTGCTCGTTACACAAATTGTTGATGGTCGTCAGTTCTTGAAGTATTTTTCGTCTTGCGGCGCTGCAGCGGTTGTAGACTGATACAATCAGCAGAGTTTCCATTTCAGTTACCTCGATGATGACGGCTGTTGTTTCCATGCTCAGCAGTCCCTATATTTGGATTTTCCCACCTCGGAATGAGTTCTTAATGATTATTTTTTTCGTTGGTTGTGTCTTCTCGGAAAACCTTATATCCATCTGGCTTGTAGGGGTTTTTGCTGTTGAGTCTTGTTTCCTATAAGAAAAGAATATCGGGTTTCTTAGACTTCATGAATAAACTTAAGGAACTCCGTTTGGCTGTGGAATAAATAGAATTTACATTATACGTTAAATTGCTAAGCAGATTTATTGTGAACATAATTCACAAATAAGTTTGGCTAGTATAATTGTTTTTGCCCTATCGTCAAGGGTACTATAGTTGCCGGGAACAACCTTTCTAGGCTTCTGGAAAAGGGTCAAAAGATCGGTAACAAACAACCTCTCTGTATCATCGAAGATATTCGACGAGCTATTATTTGATGGCATGGGGGCCCTTGGAGTAGGTGCAGTGGTGGTCCTTGTTGTTGGTGCAGCGGGGGTCTTTGTGATTGCCTTCGCAGCGGGAGTGGTTTAGCAGCTGGCTTAGCCTGTGGCTGTGTTTTGTTGGTAAAGGCGGTGACGGCGGCATAGCTCAGACCAAATTTGATGGCCTTCGACGCCGAGCTCAAGGCAAACTTGTGCTGCTTCTCTTCTTCAGAGCATTTTTAGGTTTTTCGGTTCCCTTCTCCTTGTATTTGGGACATTTCTTGTAGTTTGCTGGGTATCCAGTTTTTTGTCAGTTGGCTCAGTTGGTCAGTTTCTCCCAGTAAACCTATTGGTGCAATAGCAAAGTTTTGCTGAAAATAGAAGGAATGTCGCTATTTGACCCCACGTGGACGGCAAAGTTGTTGATCTAACGATCAGTCCTTGTGGTTTTCTAATGGGTTACCTCAATAGCTTTTACACCTGAAAATAGAAGAAATGTCGCTATTTGACCCCACGTGGACGGCAAAGTTGTTGATCTAACGATCAGTCCTTGTGGTTTTCTAATGGGTTACCTCAATAGCTTTAACACCTGCGCTTGACAGTGAGGAATGAAGCTATTAGTCGCATGAGTAGAATTTATGATTTAAATGATCATGTGATTGATCTGCATGTTAGTAAGCTGAAACTTAAAAATATTCTGCGTAATCATGTTCTATTGTCTTTGTTAATTTTGTGTCCGTTGTGTTTGTGTTAGCTCGCTTTATAACTTACATATGTCTGTTATATTTGTTTAATATATGTTTATACTAACACCTGCACTATGTGATAAGCCTGTGGGTGCACTTTTTTTGCCGCGAAATTTCTGCTCGTGATAGTTGCTTTCATTAAGCACTCCACGACACAGATCTGATAGTGTTTTACAAATAAAAAAAATTTAGTCGCTGCCATAGCAATGGCTTTGTGCGTTTGGACTTATTGTCTTTCTATCTTTTTTTTGTTTACGATAACAAAAAGATAAAAAACATGTTAGAGATGCATAAAAGTTTTCAAGAATTATAAATTCCTAGACCGGCATAAAGCTTTTTTTTTTTTCAATATGAAACGCGAAATTACTTTTTAACGGGTCATGTGAATAGGTATATGTATAAGTTTGGGTGTTCATCAATCAGCAATCATCCAAAATGATAAATGAATAAGTCTTTCATTTTGATTTCATTCAAACAATTGCGCACGTGAACAATCCAACATCATTCTGTCAGGAGACATTTTGAACACGTATTTAAACGTATTTATTTTGTTTAAGGACGATGTTTAGGCAAATAAAGGTTGGCATTCTCCTGGCAGAAAAATGAATAAGGATAAATGAAGTAAGTGACATTAGGGATTTAATGTCAAAGTAACTTTTATTTAAAAGAAAAATGTCAATCAAAAGCAGGGTACGGAAACGCACGGGCGCACG
Organism: Ferdinandea cuprea; assembly: GCA_963576555.1. Taxonomy (NCBI): domain Eukaryota; kingdom Metazoa; phylum Arthropoda; class Insecta; order Diptera; family Syrphidae; genus Ferdinandea; species Ferdinandea cuprea. Next base: position 30,533,663 of record OY754962.1, read on the forward strand.
TGAGACGTGAGTAATGTTCGTGAGTCGTTTTTGAAATTCGAATTTCAGGATTAATGAACTGAATTGGTGTAAGAAAAACATGTTTTCTGTGTAATTGGAGTGTTGCGGTGCGGCAGTGCAATAGATATGTTACGCGTGGTTTATAAGAAATTGTATTGTCTTTAGAAAAAAATGTTTCTGTGCAATTCGAGTGCTGCGTTCGTACAATAAATATGTAACGTATGGTTATTGATTGCCAATTGTTGAATTTAGTTGGGGAGATTTATGGCTATGCAAAACGAGTACAAAACAATTTGAAGCTGAACTCTTGTATTAAATGTATGGTTCTATAGACGGTTTAAATTGGTTAAATGTCTCCTTGCAATTAGTAGTGGGTGCAAACAAACAAACTAATGCTATAAGAACGAATATAAATATAAATGATCATGCATCTAAAAACAGGATATTCCTTTAAGAAGCGTACCCCCACCTCCAAAAAAAATCAACCTCGATCTGTGACCGAAGCAAGACTAGTTTTCATTTCCACACCACTCAACATCGTTCGATGCTGCTGGCAAAGCATACACACTTTATGAAATTTACCCATCCGTATCATCTATTCCCATTTCCTTCAGGTAAAATCCTATCGCGTGAGCCCGAGTTACATATATGCAAACGCCAGCACCTTTGCCAGCACCGGACATATATGACACCTTTATCCGGTCAATAACTCTAAGTTGACCGCCTATTTCTTCATTTCGTAGAATTAATTATTGTTATACTGTTTAATAAACAAAAAATAAATATGTTTGTAAAATCGCTGCCATTGCGTCTGCCGATTAGTAATGTAATAATGAAGTAATAAATAGTGGCGAACTACACAAAATGTGTGTAGTATCCCGGAATATTGTGCAGATAGTATCTCTAAATAAACTCTTCTTCAGAAATTAATTGATTGTGTTTTTTTTTGATAACCCAACGGAAAGGTTGTTTCAGTGGCGCAGTCGGTAGGATTCTTATAAAATAAGAGTCCAGTGAAACGAATTTACGTCGTGTGAAATTAATGAAAAATAAGTGTAAACACGATACCCAGTGAGAACTCGTGATAAAATCACAAGTAAAGTGCAACCGTACATACAATAAAATCGACAAAGATTAGTGTGTTTGTGTGAAGCAAAAGAAAATCACAAGTAAAGTGCAACCGTACATACAATAAAATCGACAAAGATTAGTGTGTTTGTGTGAAGCAAAAGAAAATCACAAGTAAAGTGCAACCGTACATACGATAAAATCGACAAAGATTAGTGTGTATGCTTAAAGCATAAGAAAAATTGCAAGTGAAGTGAAAGTTAATGAAAAGACACCAAATTCACGATAGCAATAGAATTATGGAAAATCAAAATCAACTAATTGCTGAATTGGAGCTCAGAACTCAACAGTTAGAGCAAGTACGAACAGCATATATACAACTCCAACAGCGAGGAAATCTAGAAGAAAGGGATAGAATTCTAAAAGATATACGATACATGTCAATATTTACCGGACAAGGAGATGTTACCATAAACTCATTCTTCAGCTGTGTAGAATACTACCTAGGTCAAGTAGATGATCCAGAACTAAAGAAGATTCTAGTGAGAGCTGTTTTCTATGAAAAAATTCAAGGAGAAGCAAAGAACGCTGTGATCAACATACCAGAGAACGATAATTGGACTACCATCAAAGAAACTCTAAAACTGAGATACAAACCGAACACCGAACCACATGAGATCTACAAAAAAATTACAAATATAACACAAAGTTAACACGGTGAGTGAATTAGCAGTAGAACTGCAAAGTATTAAATATAAAACAGACGAATTAATTGTTTATTATAAAGAAGATAATTATATAGACTTAAGTAATGTCGGAGTGATATTAGTGAACACCGCGAAAGAAATATTAGGATATACGAAGAAAATGATTTAAATAAAATAATTTCAATGATGAGAAAGAGAAGGTTTGAGGATTCCTGCATTAGGCCGGAATTTAGAAGAGTAGTTAGACCAAAAGCTATTGTTCCACCAGAAAAGCCAAGGAGACCAAATTACACTGATGAGTATAATAATAGATCAGGTCATTATCGTCAAAATAATCAGGGACAACAACGAAACTATTCAGGACAATATAGGCAGAATAACAATCAGGGTCAACAAAGGAACTTTTCAGGACAATATAGGCAAAACGATAGGCCAAGTCCACCAGCAGAAAACATGGAAGTTGATAATATCCAAGGAAACAACATTAGTAGACAAATAAATAACTCTCAGGGTCAACACCAAAATTCAGGACACTTCAGAACATCTCCGGGCCAAAATAGCCATCAACAGGAGACGACTGAACAAAGAATGGTAATGCCTCAAAAAATAAGAAATCAAAATGAACAAAGCTTAGCGTTTTTTATCAACTAGCCTCGGACGAATTACATCAAATAAATATAACCATCCATTCAAAACCATTTGTAGCCTTAATAGACACAGGCTCAACGCTAAGCATAGTAGATGATAGATTGACCGAATTTAAAAAGGTTCCTATTGAACCAATTACATTTACTACAGTAACAGGTAGGGACACAATTTCGTATGAAGTACATACACCGGTACCAGAATCAACATCCAACACCCTTATAAGATGGAAAGTCAAACGACTTTGTAATAGAGGATATCACTTCATAATTGGTATACATTTACTTCGAAAGCTAAATACTTCAATAAACTTGGAAGAAGGAACTATTAATTTAAACAATCAATGTTTAAAATTCCTCAACATGCCATATATGTTAAATGAAATGTGTTCTTTGGAAGCATATGATTGTAATGCTAAACATATTAATTTAGACCATCTTAATAGCGAGGAGCGCCTTGAAGTAGAAAAACTAATTAAGAGATTCGATAAGCTATTCTTTAAGGAAGGTGATCAACTAACAAGCACCCCAGAGATAGAACATGAGATCGTAACAACAACCGATCAACAAGTCAACGCAAAATTATATAGATACCCCCCTCAACACGAAGAGGAAGTTAGAAAGCAAATCAAAGAAATGGAAGAGCAGGGAATTATAAAGAAAAGCAATTCAAAATATTCAAGTCCTCTTATAGTTGTTCCTAAGAAAATGGACAACTCAGGTACAAAGAAATTCCGAATTGTTATTGATTATAGAAAGTTAAACGACGTCACCGTCGACGACAAATTCCTATTGCCCAATATAGATTCGATCCTAGACAAACTCGGTAAAGCACAATATTTTACTACGATAGATCATGCAAAAGGATATCACCAAATCTTAATAAAAGAAGAAGACCGAAAGAAAACGGCTTTTGTTACACCACATGGATTGTACGAGTTCATTAGAATGCCATTTGGTCTGAAGAATGCCCCAGCGACATTCCAAAGGCTCATGAATGAAATTCTAAGGGATTTTATAAACAAAACATGCATTGTTTACCTTGATGACATACTCATTTTTAGTACCACACTAAAAGAACATGTCAAGGCTATAACAGATATATTCAGGGTTCTAAAATCCAAAAGGTTAAAAATTCAAATAGATAAATGTAATTTTATGAAAAGAGAGACAGAATTTTTAGGTCACATTCTCACTAAAGGCGGGTTAAAACCTAACCCTGATAAAATATCTTGCATACAAAAACTTGAACTTCCAACATCTCAAAAACAAATCAAGAGTTTTCTCGGTATAACCGGTTACTATAGAAAATTCATTAGAGATTATGCGAAAATAGCACAGCCCATTACAAAATATCTAAAGAAAAATGCTAAAATCAATACAAATGATCGAAATTACATGGAAGCATTTGAAAAACTTAAAGGACTAATTAGAAGTCACCCAATTTTAAGATATCCCAATTTCCAAAAACCGTTTACGCTAACAACAGACGCATCCAACTATGCGATTGGTGCGGTAATCTCACAAGAAGGTCACCCTATGTTATGCGTCACGCACTCTCAATAAACATGAAATCAACTATTCCGCTACAGACAAAGAGTTTTTAGCGATAATGTGGTCAGTAAATTATTTTAGACCATACCTCTACGGTAACAAGTTTAAGATCTTTACAGATCACCAGCCAATAAAGTATCTTCATGCTAAATATAAAGGAAAAGATTTATCACCTAGGCACCAACGATGGCTTCTTAAATTAGGAGAATATCAATTTGAAATAGAGTACCTTAAAGGCAGAGAGAACAGGGTAGCTGACTTCCTAAGCAGAATAGAAATTAACGAGGACGTTAAATCTAAGGAGGGAGAGAACCCCACATCAATAGCAAATTTTTCGCTTATAGGTAACCAAAGTGATTCAATATCAGAAGTTGTATTTAATGTAGAAGAAGATGAAAACAACGAAACAATACACTCAGCAGAAGAAGAGTTAATGGACCATATACCAATAATAGAAGATATTGTAAACAAATACAAGACACAATTAATACTAACCAATAATAAAATAAAAGATATCGAGATCTTACACGGCAAACGCATTATTTACATAGCTGAACATGACTTCGAAAGGTTGGGAGATATATTAAGAAGATTTATAAAGAAAGGAAAAATAGGAATATTTTCAGAACTCAGAGATAATATATATAACATTCTTCAAGAAAAAATAAGAGAAATGTTTTCAAATGATAACTCAATTAACTTTGTTAAATGTTCATTTAGAGCACAAGATATAGAAACAGAAATAGAAGTAATCAAACAAATATCATTATATCACGTTCAGGAAAGCATGCACTGGAATATTAGAGACATATAATCAAATAAAAAGAAAAATGTATTACCCAAAATTAATGGAATTCATTCAATTAGTTATTAACCAGTGCGATGTATGTAAGGAAGGAAAATATGATAGGAACCCAATTAAAGCAAAATACAGTGTAACTGAAATTCCTACAGATATAAATCAAATTATTCACATTGATACTTATATTTTTAAGAAACATACTTTTTTAACAACCATCGACAAATTTTCGAAATTTGCCGCTGTTTATTATTTAACAGAAACCATCTAACACTTATTGAACACATAGAAGAGCATTTTACTAAAGTAGGAAAGCCTAAGCTTATTGTTGCAGACAATGAATTTAAAGCTATTCAATTTAAAGAATTTCTAGAAAAAGAAGGAGTTGAACTTCATCTAACTAAACCAAATTCCCATACCGGAAACGCAGATGTAGAAAGACTACATAACTCGATAGCGGAAAAACTAAGAATACTTTTAATAAAAGAAAGTACTCTATCAGTTAAACAAGCTATACAAAGAGCAATAAGAAGTTATAACGAACGATTCCATTCATCAACCAAAGCAACACCTCAGGACATTCAAAGACACGTAGTTAATATAAATCAAATCCATCAAAATCTTATGTTAGCACAAACTAAAAGAATTAATAAGCTAAATAGAAACAGAGAAGATTACGACGAGAAACGAACGACAGGTTATGTAAAAATTTATAAAGCTATTAGGCATAAGCATCAACCTAGATACAAAAAATCGAAGTTAAGAAATATTCATTTCACAAATATAAAACGACCTCTTAAATTTTCAGATGACATTACTACGGATATTGACACTCTTTCTAACACTAGCACTAATTAATGGACAACAGTTTTTAGACGTACAAACGATTACAGAACAAACTGGTTACGTTAAACTTCAACTTGCAGACATTAGTATTACGAACGAAACAGACATTATACTACATATTATAAATCCTTTAGAAATTATTCAAATATTAAAAAACATTTCGTTTAATCTTAAATCACTTAATTCTGAACAGAGATATATATTAAATGAGGAAATTTCTAATATTATGCATAAAATCCAAACATTAGTACCCATACAAAACAGACTGAGAAGAGGATTGATTAATTTAATAGGAAACGCAGAAAAATTCTTATTCGGTACAATGGACGACCAAGACCGACAAACTATACTAGAACATTTGGATACTATATCCAAAAACAACCATAACTCAATTGACAATTTAAATAAACAAATAAAAATTAACGACTATTTTAACAAGACATTTTCAATGCTTAAACAAACTATTGACGATGACCGTGAACTAATTACAAAAGAAATTAATATCGTACAACAATCAAATAGACAAATAGTATTAAAACAGTTTTACTTGATCAATTATTTAAACTCAAATTTTTAGAAGCAAAGGTAGAACATATCCAGGATAATATAATATCAGCTAGAAATAATTTGCTTCACCCTAACATTTTAACAAATGAAGAAATTGAAATCTATAAAGTAGACTTTTACAAATTAGCACAAATAAGATTAGGAGTGGTTAAATTTCAGGATAATATGTTAGTTTTTGCAATCAAAATACCAAGAAACACTACTAAATTGCCATTAAAATTACTGATTTCGGTACCAAATAACGATAATCTTGAAATTAATGCAGACAAAGAATTTGTTATAGAGTATTTTAATAAAACATATACATATGAAAAAGAAAAAACAATTAATGAATTAATTGAAAGTAAGCATGTATTGTAACTAAAAATTGTAAACTAATAACAAATAAGAATGCGGAAATTATATCTATAGATAATGAAACTATATTTGTTAAAAATATCAATACAACACTTGTACAAACATGCGATGATAGAAAAATTAATCCATAAGGTAATTATCTAATTAATTTTAATAATTGTACAATACATATGCCTCATCAAACATTTTCGAATGAAAACAAACTGTTAAAGCAACGATTTTATTACCCAAATAATAATTTTAATAATACTCATAATGTACCTCAACCTATAAATTTTACTAAAATAGTTTTAAATGATTTTGAGAATATTAAAGAAATTGAAGAAATAAAAATATTAAAAGATAAATTTAACTATGTGAATTATGTATTTTTACCCTTTTTGTATTAATGATATTTGCAATTATAATGTTTTGTATTAAAAATAATAAAATTAAAAGTAAAGTAAATAAGCAAATTCAGGAGAATTTTACTCAAAAGGAGGGAGAAGTTACATATATGCAACCTTTGCCAGCACCGGACATATATGACACCTTTATCCGGTCAATAACTCTAAGTTGACCGCCTATTTCTTCATTTCGTAGAATTAATTATTGTTATACTGTTTAATAAACAAAAAATAAATATGTTTGTAAAATCGCTGACATTGCGTCTGCCGATTAGTAATGTAATAATGAAAAGTAATAAATAGTGGCGAACTACACAAAATGTGTGTAGTATCCCGGAATATTGTGCAGATAGTATCTCTAAATAAACTCTTCTTCAGAAATTAATTGATTGTGTTTTTTTTTGATAACCCAACGGAAAGGTTATTTCAGTCCCGCGAATACAAAAAACGACTCAATCATGTCTCACGCACGCGAATGAGACTTTTCGTCAAAGTACATTGGTGTGCGCCCACGGGGTGAGTCGTTATGAAACGCACGCTCGCGTGCTTGAGACGATATAAAAATTTAGATAGCGGATATCTCACGGACGCGTGCGCTTTTCTAATTTCTCATTTAAAAGCGCACGCTCGTGAACTGCTCGTGAGCATGCGTTTCCGTACCCTGATCAAAATGCATTCTTCTCTCCTTTTATTTACGAAGTTATGAATTGAATGAATATCAGAATTACAAAGATCATAACATTCCCATTTCCCTGCATCACTACTTTAATTTATTAAAGCAGGCAATAAATGAGTTTTGGTCGAACAAAGAACGAAACAAAGAGACGATTGCTCATTACACAAGAAACACATAATAAATATCTTCCACAAAACGTTGCATTAAAAAAAATTTTCCGCCACAATGCGCTGCGGATGGTTAAGAATGTTTTTATTTGAAAGAATCCAGATGGAACGAAAATAAAGGAAAGGGTAATCCCATCGATAAAGAGGTGCTCTAATAAAGAAAAAAGGAGTTTTGCGATTGTGTCTAGTCCTTACCTACATCTGGATATGATGCATTTGGAAAAACATACACCAAGGTCAACAATATGTTGAGTAGGTACTTACTTTGTTATTTCAACTCTTGTAAGTAAAACCAAAGGGTTCACCTTGTTATCAGCAGCTACATATTATAAACTGCTAAATGTATGACCACTTTAGAATAAATTCTACGTCATAGTGACGTCAGGGTGTCATCCGGCTTTGTTGTGTTGGTAAAGGCGGTGACGGCGGCATAGCTCAGACCCGTTTTTATGGCCTTCGACGCCGAGCTCAAGTCAAACTTGTGCTGCTTCTCCTTCTTCAGAACATTTTTAGTTTTTTCGGCTACCTTCTCCTTGTATTGGGGACATCCCTTGTAGTTTGCTGGGTGTCCAGTTTTTTGTCAGTTGGCTGAGAAAACTGAGTCGTCTTTCTAGTTGTCTATGCTTCTTGGGCAACTACTGGGTAAGTGCACGTCCTTGCACTTCACGCAGCGGCTCCCAAGCCAATCCTTAAGTTTCACAACTTTCGGTACTGTAGGAACCATCAGGGCCGGACCAACCATATGTGCAGGATGTGCAATTGCACAGAGCGTAGAATTCTGGAGGCACAGTCTCGAGAACAAGGAAATGTGATTTGATTTGCATTTTAAATAATCACAAAATAAAATCCATCGCAGCAGCGCGATGTTATTTCTTGCACACTTATTTACATTATTTCTATTGTCACTTTCTTATAATAAAATATCCCACCAGGCCTTTGCAAGTTCATAATATTAATAGGAAAATATTCCACCCCATTTGTGCTCCTACAACAGAAAAAACATCTCATCACAGAAAACATTCACACCACCTTATCAGTGCGAGTTTCATTTCTTGCACACTGGGTTCCAAAACTTACATTCTAAGGATCCAACACTATGGGTATGTAGTAAGTAGATAGGTGCATATAGCAATACATGTATGTTTATACCCTATCCTAAGGGTATATTAATTTTGACACATAGTTTGTAACACCCCTTAATATTCGTCGTAGACCCATAAAAGTATATATATTTATGATCAGGACCAAATCCTAAGACTATTTAGCAATGTCCGTCCGTCCGTCCGTACGCAATTTTTAGGCCTTTAAATTCAAGCTAGAAAGCTGAAATTTGGACCACATACTCCCTAGGGCTCCGAAATGGTTAAGTGTAAAATTTTTTGGAATACGCCCACTGCCACGCCCACAATTTAGAAAAAACCGATTTAAAGCTACAGATGGACAGATAGAGGGTTATAACCTTCACAAGATATGTAGGCACTGCCCTCCTTTATAAGTTTGTCATATAAAGTTTTTTGCCACGCCTACTTTTTGTGGGCGTTTTTCACTAAAATGCTGTTTTCTTCGATAATTTTCATAGAAACCGAAAAAAAATGTTTAACATGATATTTAGCCAATATTTTTTCCAATATATCGCCCATACAAAGTTTTTGGCCACGCCCACTTTTTGGGGGCGTTTTTTCAAAAAATGTGTTTTTTTTTCTAAATTTTATAGAATGAAATAAAATGCTATCCATCATCTTCTTAAGGTTTTTTTGGGGCATATAGGGATAGGGATAGGGTATCATACTGTTCGCTCCAAGCGGACTGTAGCCTTTCCTTATGTTTTGTGTTGCGTTGGCTATTTGTTACACATTGAACCGCGAAAAATATGTAAACAAAAAAAACTCATTCATAAAAGTCGTTATGGGTTAGAGCAAGCGACTTTTCCACTATGTGTTCTCATCTAATAATAAGTAACATACATCAAAGAGTATAGAGTGCGCATCACAACTAAAAGTTGTGTATCCTTTTCATTCGTCGCCGCGGGTAAGTGCGAAAGGGAATTTTCGTCGTTCGTTATGCGTCGGTATGAGTATGCTATGCTGGGGTACCAATGTGAACACTGGGGTATCGATATCAGTACCCAACATAGTACAGATACGAATGTTTAAGAAATAAAATTTTACGTTCTTCATGCCTTAATTTGCAGAATGCATTAACGTTTGGTAGTTTTAAGGATTTAGATGGAGCAGAATTACTATCTTGCTGGATTTTATATTTGGAGGGGACGATCGCGCTTTGTCTTGTTGTCCCGTTTGTCATTATGTACTACGTTTTATGGTTGGCCGCGTCCTGTCTGCTGTTTGGCCCGTTGCGCTCTATATACTTAAGTGTTTCGGTTCGTTGGTGTCGGCTACCGATCCCACACTCATATCTAAGGATAACAATGATTCATGAGAGATTGGTAGGCTTGTCTATTACGTCAATTGAAAAGGAATTATTAAATTCTTTCTCATTTTCGGCCCATACATCAAAATCATGACGCATTGCATGTTCTCGCGGCTTTAATTCTTGCACAGCTGGATCTTGTAAGGTCGTAAAAGGAGATCTTTGCGCAAAATTTTCCATAAAGTTGATGGACAAAGCTCCAATTACTGTGCACGGTGGCGAATAGATTCATTCGGGTCCCTTCAACACTTTGCTCTACAGCGGTAATTGTTTCTTCGGTGCGCACTGTTCGACGTCTCTGCGGATGCGTATTATCACATAGAGTAAACATAGTGTGAAAACGATCCATGGTTAACCGAAATAATTGCTCTGATGGACGATTATGTCGACCATAAAATGAACGGATCTTGCAGTAAACTTCACGGACTGAACCATTATTTTCGAAATAAATTTGCACGATTTGCAAGCGCTGTTCATTTGTCAACCTGTTCATGATGAAATAGCAAACCAAACTGAACATAAATGACATTAGAGTTGCTAGATTTGACCACAAAATGTCAGTTGTTTATTATTTATTTACTTACTTATTTATTTTCTAAAAATCTTGCACAGGGCGCAATTTTGGCTGGGGCCGGCCCTGGGTACCATATTACGGATACAAAAGCATTGGGAGGGGAATGTTTAATTTTCGTTCGTTTCGTACCTTTATGTCACTTAAGGCAACCATGGAAATCATTTCTTTGTCTCTCACGTGAGATAAAGATTTGAAAATTGTAACGAATTTCTACTTAACAAATGCAATCCTCGTTAGTTCGTAACGAAAACATACGATTTGCTGTAGCTCTGGTGAAAATACGTTCCTCCGCTGCAGCACATTTTTTTAATCAAATGTATGGATATTTTTTGTGTTATTGACCCCTTTTCCTGATTTACATCCACATTTGCTTCCATGTTCGTGAAATAAGTAAATAAACTTTCTATCATTGTTTCGATATAACAATAAGTAAAATCGTCAATATTTGAATTTCTAAATCCCAATATAAAGTAGACATTCGATTATTAAGTATAATTATCCCTTTCTATTTCCGTTCCAGATTCACGCAGGAGCAGTTGTTGAGATTTTTATTTTTTTTTTACAAAAATTAATAACACTATCGGACTATCGGACGCTCGGATGCCTTTACGTCAGGTCGGGGTGAGTGAAGTTTTAATTATTTGGATTAATGTATGCACCTAATTTTTTCTATTTCAATAGTTACGACAACAGATCGTTTTGAAGTGGCCACAAAGCCGAATAAACTCCAAGTGGTACTTTCGAGCGCGATGAGATCACAAGTTTTTTCTCAAATTAGGATGGAATTTGATGGGAAAAGCTAATACGAATAACATTCAAATAATGGACTGTATACTGACCAATTCATACGATTTATGGATTTATGTGGACCAAAATGACACTATTGTTTACAACGTAAACAATACCATAATTTTCCACGGGTTTCGAATGATTGCTCCTTCATCGATAATGGTGCATGGTAGCAATATTCATATTGTGGCACCAAAGCTTACCTTAATTTTTTAATTTCGTCACACAGATTTCGATTAAAAACAAAACTGTATCAAACTGTTATAAAAGACCTTAAAATTAAAAGATGTCATTAAGTTTATAATAATATAATAAGTTAATAAGAATTTTTCTTTAAAACGAATTTTCTTAAAACGCGTAATTGGCTATATTAGGAATTTTATATATGGGGTCCGCCAAATAACTTTTTTTTTGAAACATCGAGTGAAGCTTCGGCTGTGTGGCACGTAGCGCCGTCCTGTTGAAACCAAATGTTGCAATGTCCTCTTCTTCAATTTTTGTGAACAAAAATTCGTTCAACATGGCCCGATAACGATCGCCATTGACTGTAACGGCCACTCCTTGTTGTTGTTTAAGTTGTTGTTGTTGTTCGTTGTTCAAGCATATACACAACCATATTCGTTCAGCGGAAGGAGAAATCTAATTATCTGTCAAATCAGACATGAGCTAAGTGTTACCATTCGCGAAATAAGCACTAGTTGAAAAAAAAACGTTGGATGGTGGATCCTTTAGAACGCATAATATGCTATATTTTTTCCAAACCAAAGGTTGTCTAAATTGAGATTTAAATTTAAAATTTGAAACTAAATTACAGGGATTATACAATGATCACATTATTTTTTTAGATTTCCTAAGCTATAATTTTTTTATATACAAAACACATATAATTATAATGGAATACTTTTATTAATTTTCAAATAAATAATTAAATACATTTCAAATATGTACAGCTTTCTTATTTTATTAAATTGGAAATTAATAAAATAGAGTTTTTGTGAGATCTTAATCTAGAAAATGTAACAATTATTAAATCAGCGGGTGTTGGGTTAGGTTAAAGTGGCAATCCACTAGGTCGCTTTCCTACATTTCGTGTAATTTTTTTCGCCTGTTATTTATTTTTGCTAAAATATAGTTCATGACGTGTTAGTCCAGTTACTTGAGCAAATTACAATCTTTACTTCTTCAATATGAAGCAGAAATGTAATAAAATAATAATAACTGAAATGTTTCCCAAATTTAAGAAGCCAAGTTATAGATTTAGTATTTAATCTAACTGTTAATTTGATTGAAATGGCAAGAGTTGCCAATCGCCGTTACACAAAGCAAAGAAATTTTTATTATCAAAAACGACAATCAAAAAAGTGGCAGTCAAGTATCACTTTAACCGAACAAGCCACAGAACAATATTCCTTTTGATACTAAGTGGATTATGAGTTTTCATCTTACTCGTTACTCGTTACTGTGTTTCAATTTAGCGAAAGGTAATTTAAATGTCAATACAAATATTCAAGATCAGTGTTGAAAGAGGCTCATAGTAAGTGTTTTCGTTTAGGGAGCGCAGAGCTTTCGCAAAAATCTTTGGAATATACGCCGAGCAATGTTGCATGTCTACCACTTAGAGAGTTTCATATTCTAGGAAGGCCCAAACAGTTTCCTCGCTAAATAATTGCAACTTGTGTTTACATGTATCGATTTGAATCTCTTAAGAACTTTTATCATGTAAAATATAAGGCTGTGTTGCTCCGTGTTGCTGTATGTTTTGTGAGTTCATCAGATTTGCTCTGCCTCGGCATCTAGCATCTACATATGTGTAGTTTGCTTTGAGACTACTTAGGGCTTTTCATATAATATGCTCTCTCCGAACAAATAAATGAAATGGAATGAAATGAACTGAATATCCAACGAAGGCCAAATCCGTTTTGCGGCTTAATAATTATTACATGAGTTTATATGTAGCGATTGCAATGCCTAAGGAACTTTATTCAGGCGAAATATTATGCAGCGGCATCAGGTTCCATATTTTGTGAGTTCAAATGCCTTGCAGTAATATTTCTATGTCTCGGTACCCAGCATAAGCGAATGTTGAATTGGTTTGATATTTTAACAGAGAATCGGCAGTATAGGTTAATCATCGAGTTTATAGAAACTGAGTTTTTATCACAGATGAGGAACTTACCAGATAGTCAACTCTGCAATCCCCTATCACTTTCAACCCGCAACAAAAATTTAATAATGGCCGCAAAATCCTCTCTCAATTTTTCTATCCAAGAATGAAATATGAAGCAGAAAAATCAAGTTAGATCTAATATGCTGAATTACCCGCACAATATATACGAAGTTGTTACAATTTAATTCGAACATTTTTTGCGGTTATAGGAAATAGTTCCCTAATTTATATCTGCCTTGAAATAAACATACTTGGATGAGAAAAAATGTTTATTTTTTTGTATTATTGCAAAAATATTACTACATTAGAAATGTTTGAGTGTAATATATTTATAGTAAATAGGTTTGGAATGGTTTTTGATAGATATATAAAATTCTTTGTTTGTTTTATTATTTATTTATTATTTGAATGTTGTTGTTCTATATATAAAATTTTAATGAATATACATACATATTCGGGTTCCGTTCATTGATAAAAAAAAGTGGAGAAGAAATATTTTTAATCCTTTAATTATTATGTGTTACAAACTTTGAACGTTTAGTCAATATATTTTCTTATCTGCTTCTTTTCTTAGGCGGCTTTGGAAATTTTTTATGTAACTAATATGCTTTATTTTAAAACTTATAGTAAGCGATAGACAGAAGCAGGAGAACAGAAGGTAGTTGGAATGCACTGCATAAATATATTGTTGGTGCATTTTTCTATCGAAAATGCTTGGTAGTTGAGTACGTATCATAAATAAGCATGCACATTATGTTACATATATATATTGAATTAAATAGCCATTTTTTTAACAATCAACTTTATTTGTCAAGTTATAATATTTTGAAATTTTTTTTTATGAAAATAAACAAAACAATTTACTACTACTACTTCTAGTAAATTTTGTTAAAAAAGTGTTTTCATGTACCAAAAATAATATTTGTAAGAATATGGACTATGTTATATTAAAAACGTTTTAAACCAGTGTTTTATTGTGAAGAGTTACTTACCTGCTTCAATATAAACATCCATAACCATTTGGGCCCTATTTATAATATGTTTTTGTTTCGTTTTCCCTCATAGCTCATCAAACTCGCCCTTAGTTTCCTTTCAGATCGGTTCTTCTAAACTTACGTCAATTCCAGATTTTCTGTTTGTCAAAGTGTTGTTGCTGATGTACCTCAGGGATCGGTGTTGGGACGGCAAGATACCTGGGCATACATCTTGATCCGAAACGTACTTTAAGGAACAAGCACCCTACGCAACGTGAACTGAGCGATAAATATGCTATGCCCCTTTATTAACAGGTAGTCTCTTTTGAACAACGCCAATAAAATTATTATCTTTAAAGTAATTTTTCAATTAATTTTATTGTTTGCGGAACCTTAGCAAAAATTACAAGCTTCGCAAAACAAGATTCTGAAGATGATGTTTAATCTTCCTCCGTATCACTCAACCACTGATCTGCATATCAGAACAAATGTTGATGTTATTTGTGATAGAATTACAAAACTATCCACAAAGTTTTTAAGAAATTGTAAGACTTCCGAGAAACCACATATTAATCAAATAAATGTTTAACCATGTTTTCTTCTGGTCATATTTTATTTATTATTTATTATTTATTATTTATTATTTATTATTTATTATTTATTATTTATTATTTATTATTTATTATTTATTATTTATTATTTATTATTTATTATTTATTATTTATTATTTATTATTTATTATTTATTATTTATTATTTATTATTTATTATTTATTATTTATTATTTATTATTTATTATTTATTATTTATTATTTATTATTTATTATTTATTATTTATTATTTATTATTTATTATTTATTATTTATTATTTATTATTTATTATTTATTATTTATTATTTATTATTTATTATTTATTATTTATTATTTATTATTTATTATTTATTATTTATTATTTATTATTTATTATTTATTATTTATTATTTATTATTTATTATTTATTATTTATTATTTATTATTTATTATTTATTATTTATTATTTATTATTTATTATTTATTATTTATTATTTATTATTTATTATTTATTATTTATTATTTATTATTTATTATTTATTATTTATTATTTATTATTTATTATTTATTATTTATTATTTATTATTTATTATTTATTATTTATTATTTATTATTTATTATTTATTATTTATTATTTATTATTTAAATGCTTAAAATAATTGTTCAGTAGAATGATGTAATATGTAATTTAAAATGCGAAATAAAATTACTAAAAAAAATCAGAAATTTGTTAGTGGAGGGGTTCCACTAACTCCGTTTGGGAAAGAAATGTTAGTAGAGGATAATAATATAGATAGTATCATAAATAGCTAAATATTATAATTTTGATCTAACTTTGATGACTGAAACATAACAAATACGTGAAATTCTTTCTTAATCAGTGCAAATATAACATTATGTAACTACAAATTCAAACTATATTGTATAAAAATAAAATTTTTAAAAAAAAATTAAAAAGTTACGTATACGCACGACACATTTTCCATATATGGTTTTTCATTTTTTCTTCCTTCCATCGAAGGTAGAATTGATGATGTAATGTATTCAACCGTTCTCACCGCTTAACACAGCTTAAGGATTTTTCGTTTAAATCAGGCTCTAGGTAAGCCAAGAGTGGACTGCCTTGTAAGAAATGTCCCGGTGTTAAAGGAAGGATTACATTGGGGTTTTCGGATGTTGGTAAAATAGGCCTTGAGTTAAGAAAAGACTATATTCTAGCAAGAAGAGTTGAAAACTCTTCAAAGGTATATCTTTGGTCTTCGGCGATTTACTTAAAGAGGGTTTGATCGTATTTGTATTTTTCGGTCACATTAGCAACAAAAGCGGGCAGAAAAAGATGGAACTATTTTAGGAGGATTTTGTGCCCAATCTACAAAGTTGGTCGCTGGACAATCCACATCTTGAAATGAATCAACTTTTGGGCCTGTTTTTAATGAAGTTTAACATAATCGAAGACAGTTTTTTACTAAAATTCAGTACGAATAAGCCTAAAGGTGCGATCAGACGGTCATCCAAACTTGTCATCCGGATGACATCCTGACGTCACTATGACGTAGAATTTATCCTAAAGTGGTAATCCCGTCTGTAATAACCAAGTCTTCTGACGTCAGCATGTCTTGGATGACGGTCTGATCGGAACTTAAGGATTGCCGTGGTTTGCATCAATAGATTATGCAAAGAAGTTACAAGACGCGTTGCTGTATGCGCATTGTACGGTATAGAATAGGGAATCGTTCGCCGTATAAAAGAGTAGCAGAAGATGGTGATTTTGTATGTGTAGTTTCTTCTTAAAATCGAATAAATCTCTCAAATTTGCATCAAATATTCAAAATTTGTATTGTAATCGATGAATAGTTTCAAATGGTCCATTCGTTAGGTCCAATTTTGCATCACTCTTTTTCGAGCATTTCAGCCTGTATTCCACGAATTACGCGCGTTATGTTATCCTGTAAGGCTTCAATCGTGTTCGGCTTGTCCACACAGACTAACGACTTTATATAACCAAAACTCTGACAGATAACTCTTAAAAAATCACCCTATAGTTCCATTCCGGCCTATCATGCATATTAAATAAAGAGCTTTTATTGGGAATTTGTCCGCCATAAATTTGTTTAGCATAAATATTCTTTTCCCAAATATGAGAGCTGGGTTCCCGTAGAAGCAAAAGTTTTCGTATGAGAAATTTCACTTTAGAAAACCAATATGGTTCGATAGGAAAACAACCCCTTTGTTTTAAATTGGTTTTGTAAAAGAAAATTAGAATAAAGGGCATTACATGAAGGTATCTGGACCAAGACGAGAAACATTGTAAAATGAGTCCTTTCATTCGAGGGTGTGTATTAAAGACCGAAGCCAAGAAGCTTGAGTCTGGCGGAGCCAAGTAGGACCCATCCACCAAAATTCACTCGTTCTTCACTTATTTGCACTTTAGAGTCTTTATCGCCAAATATGGAGCACAGGTAACACCAAAAGTTACAATTTTCAGTTTTACAGTTGTGAATTTCGAAATATAATGTTTTGGTAAGAGTGTCTTCCGGATGCACCCATATTTGACGATACATTTATTCGATATCTTCGCTGAAACCGTATTTATAAATCCGCTTCCTTAAAATGAATTGTATTAAATAGCTTTGCAAGATGGGACCAATATGTACGTATCGTTTAAGCTTATGCCATTGCTCGATGGGCTCGAAGCATTAAACACCACTTGAATATTTGTAGTTGTTCTTTCCGGCTTAACAACTGCATGGTAGGGTAGATAACACGACATGATTTTTCTATCCTCAATGATCTCAAGAGACGGAACAGCTTTTATGTGACCGAGAAGAGAGTATTCTTCGAGTACTTTAGAATAATTTGAATTTAAGGAAAGATTTCTAGACGCAAATGTAGCTTGAGAGCAATTAGTCTTAAATCACCAAGCACCGTTAAGGAGTTCTTGAAAGGAAGCCGTATTGCATAACGGCCATGTTTATCCCTTGACGTAGTTTCTGAGTAAAGCCTTTCACACAATTCAACACTTATATGTAGAAAGGGGTGGAATCGGAGATTTCCTCTGCTTCCCAAAACCTTTCTAACTGCTTAGTAATTGAGACCCCGGTAAAGTAAGAAAGAATAGTGAAGAGATTTGTTACCTTTTTAAGATTTGAAGATTTAATCGTCGCTGAGCTTCTTCCGAAGTAAAACTAGCTTTTTAACCTGGATGTTTAAGTGCGCGCAATATGTACTATATGTACTTACTTTGGCAGGTGATGGACATCTATTTAAGCAGAAGCTAGAAGAATACGTCTAAGATTTTGAGTAAAATGCTATTTAACTTGACGTTGTTGAGATGGTGGAGGGAGTTGTAAAGAATAATGTCTTTTCTGGAAGACGAGGGGAGCACAAATAAACTACGATAGGATCGCAAGACTTGTATGCTTTCAATGCTTGAAAGGCAATCATGAATTTCACTCTGGAGTTTCTTAATATTTCGACCAGATTCATCGTCACTAACGGGCAAATTAAAAAGAACTCTTAGCGGCTGTTAATTAAAACGCATTTGTTTTCGCACTGTTCGGATAGGGTGCTCCAGATTAAAATAATCTGATGTTAAAAAAAATTTGCAAACAATATTGATAGCTTCACCTTTCGTTTTAGAAGGAAGTTGATATAATTTTTGCACTGTACAAAGTTTTGGGTGTAAGCAAATCGCGAAAAGAGGGCCAAGATAAATAATCACCATGAAACGTATCAGTATCACAAGTTGGAACCTTAATAAACAATGCTGTTTCGGGGCCAGGAAGAGAAACAGAATCGTTATTACCACTTGAAGTATTTATTGCTAAACTGGAATCACTAGTTTCACTTAAACTTGTTATATAGACACCTGATGGAGAGTGATATTTAGATTTAATGGCGTCTGAATCCTCTGCCTTCATTAGATCACATACTTAAAAATATGAATTTTTGATTTCGATCCATAATTCCTTTAATTTGTTTTTTGATACATTCAAAGAAGTTATAGTTTGGTCTACCGACGGAATTTCTTGCAACTTTTCCCGAAAATCAGTTAACTGGTCAGTTGCAATCACGAAATCGCTATTCCAATCATATTATTTTATTATATATTACTTTTCGGTAAACACTTTGGGAAATGCATATAAAAGGAAAAATGACTCACCCCAAGCTATGTACACATGTGTCTTTCTAATTAAATTAAAAACACACTAGGTAACCATTATCGCTTTTTCAAACCCCGTATATATAATATTTTTTTAAGTATATATATATGCAGTATTTGGTGACACCGTTTTTTTACAAGGCAAATTCATTTTATGAGTACACACACTATATATGTACTGTATAATATGTACTTGAAGCCCCGTGCAGGGACGGGAAGTAAGAATATCCCTGCAGCGCCCGCCAGTGCTTGTCGTAAATGGCGACTAAGGTGGAGGAATCAATTCTATGCAATTTAAACATCTAGGTGAAGCTAGCAACATATTTAACACCTTTAAACTGCCCCACAAGTGCAAATGCGAATCAATCACGAACTTTTATCAGGAGCATGTACTTGTTAAACAAACAAACTCGCTCAACCTAGCATTATGGCAATTCACGTTCAGAGAAACACTACCCCGCCAGGCACTTCTAATGCTACGCATGGTTGTGATCCTGGGACGAGCAAAAATGCACGGGTCAGAGCTATTCGGTTTCCGGGGTAGCAAAATAATGCAAAGACTTAGGCGAATCCTAAGGCCCGCGAGTTGGAACGTTGGAAGTATGAGTGGTCGCAGCTACGAGCTGGAAGAGATGATGGTAAGAAGGCGATTGGACATCTTGTGTGTCCAAGAAACGAAATGGCGAAACACCGGAAATCGGGCGCATTTCTTGGACGTTAAGACAAAATCATACAAGATGTTATACTACGGTAAAGAACATATTAAGAATGGTATCGGTATCATCCTTACGGCAGAGTTACATAGCAACATATTGACCATTTCAAAGTCCAGTCACCGTTTGATTTCTCTCAAACTGGTGATTCAAGGCGAGTTGTGAAATATTGTTAGTGCATATGCTCCACAAATCGAGTGCAGAGGGAAAAAGATGCATTCTGGCTTGATTTCCATAACCTCATCAAGAATATCCCAATGGATTAGCTTTTGTTTGTTGGCGGAGATTTGAATGGACATGTCGGGAAGTCTAACTATTAAGACAGCCATGGAGGACTAGGATAGAGCATTATCATTTTAAATACAGTGTTCATTAAACAGAGCCTGCACTTGGTCACTTATAACAGTGGCGGAAATGAAACTTGACTTCCATTTGGTGGCAAGTTTCATAAAGTCTAGAGTTAAAGATTGCAAAGTGATCTTAGATCAAGGCGAGTTATTTATTATCAACATTAAAAATGTCCTCCGTAATAACACGAAAGAAGTTGAGGATGAAGAGTGCAGCGCACAAGATATGTGGGATTCCCTACAACGAGCTTGCTTAGAGAAAGCCTAATTACTGCTTGGAGCCTCGAACAGAGGACAGAGGAAATTCAAGCAGCAATAAAGGAAAAGAAAGTGGCTTTCAGAGCTTGGTCAAAGTACGCTTCTAATAATATAATTGAAAGGGCTCGAGTTACGAATGGTGCATCTCCACAGTCACAAACGAGACATTATAAGCCCGGCAACACGAACTGTCACAGCTGCAGAACATGTATCAGGAATTCCGTTGCTGTATATACAATGCTGATATGACCTGGCTTATCATCAAGTGTCCGATGCAAGCAGTGCCAGCACGAGCTTGGCAACCGCACTAGCAGAATCGGATCAAACAACATTATCATCAACGAACATTGTTTTCGATCTAATACTAAACCGATACCGATACTTGCACTTGCTTGGCCAGAGTGTACGGTATGTTGTTTACCCAAAACCAAACAACATTATCATTAACGTACATGAACATTAGTTCAACCTATACCGAAATTTGCACTTGCTTGGGCAGAGTATGCGGTATGTTTTACCCAGACCAATGTCAATCTATGCTGGCTTTTGGTTTGCTCACTGAAAAAGAAGTAGAGAGTTGGAGTTTGGCTGTGGTCAAGAAAAAACCTTTAAGAAAAATAAAATTGTAAAAATAAAAAAAATTATATGTTTAAATCAAATTGATTTCTTGATGTTTTTCTTGGTGTAACGCGAGAAAACGTAACTGGCGCAGTCGGTAAACTAAGGATCCGAATACTTAAGTGAAGAAAAAGTAGCTTTAAAGAATTTCTGGATTAAGGTACACGATTCAACGGATCATTGGAGCGGCAGTTTTTGAACTCTTGGTACCAGGACCTCCTTTCCAATACATTAGAACACGTAGCTCAAATATCAGACAGTGGCAAAACTTTTCATAGTAAAGTGAAGGTGTATTAAACAATTTGTAATTAATTGCATAGATAAGTATTTCTAATTAATTGAATTGAAAGCAAATGCTGAAATCTACATTGTATAATATTACAGTAGCAACCTATTTAATTAAATTAAACTATTATAAAATTTGTTATAAAATTAAGTGATAAATAAAATAAAATTTGATATTAGACAAAAATTGAAAACAC
Source organism: Ferdinandea cuprea (assembly GCA_963576555.1). Classification (NCBI taxonomy): domain Eukaryota; kingdom Metazoa; phylum Arthropoda; class Insecta; order Diptera; family Syrphidae; genus Ferdinandea; species Ferdinandea cuprea. Next base: position 30,555,517 of record OY754962.1, read on the forward strand.
AATTTTGTAAAGGTAAGTCCAATTTTCGGAAGTATTATTATTGGGTTTCTATTCTATGTCACCATATATAAAGAAAACTAAATTACAAACTAAGAGGGTTACTTTTCTAAATAGAACTAGTTTCGGTAAATATAAACTAATTAAAATTGATTTAGAGAAAATTTTGAATTGTAATTTGATAGATTTAGAAAGTTCCGATATAAATTCTGCATACAATAGGTTCAAAAAAGTGACATTAGTTTATGAATTAAATACGACTTTAAATTCGCATTCAGTTATTTCAACTAAAATGATGTCGAATGTTGCTATGGATGTGTTTAACTCATTAAGAATTCCAGATGCAGTTAAGGACATCCCAACATTTGACGGTAACCCGCGTCTACTTTTTGACTTCATTAGCAATGTTGATGAAATTTTGGTTCAATTGCAATCAGTTATGGGAACTAGTTACGGACAAATTATCCTACGGGCAATTCGAAACAAAATAGTAGGTCCGGCGAATGAAGTATTAAATACATATGGTACATCCATTAATTGGATTGAAATAAAAAATAATTTAGTGCTTCATTACGCCGACAAACGTAACGAAACAAGCCTAATACGTGACCTTCATCAATTAAAACAATATCAGGATAATGTAGAAAGTTTCTATGCAAAAGTAATCAACATTTTTTCAATTATAATGAATCACGTTAGGTTGCATGAGCAGAATGTAAATGTGATTGAAGCGAAGATCTTACTTTACAATGAAATGTGTTTGAATGCATTCCTATCCGGTCTTAAAGAGCCCTTAGGTTCTACAGTAAGGTCGATGAGACCGACAAAATTAGCTGAAGCTTTAAGCTTGTGTATAGAAGAACAAAACCGATTTTATTTTAAAAATCCTCTTAGTATCCTTAGAATTCCAGAGCACAATTTCAGCCAAACAAGACCAGCAATAAGATATACTCAGAATTTCGTACCACCTGTCGCGAGAAATTTGTACCCACCTCCTAGACCACTAATTCCTGCAAATGTGCAATATACCCCATGGAGACATAACTCAAACAGTGCTTTCCCTTCATATTATGGTTCCAGATCGTTTCCACAACCAAGACCACCAACACAACCACCAACACAACCACCACCTGAACCTATGGATGCAACTAGTGGCAGTACTACTAGAAATTCTCGAAATACTTCACAACCATATAGGCAACAGCATTTGTTAAATGCAGAATCAAACTATCATAACAGTTACAGTTACTTACCACAAGAGGATAATTATGCAATTGAACAGTCAACTGTTCCTGAGTATCAAAATAACCTCTTACCCCAAGATCATTACCAGTATTTAGACACTTCAAATAAACCTTATGAAGCCGAAGTTGACGACTCAAATTTTTAGTTAGCAGCCTCGGAACACCTATAGGATATTTAAATATTAAGAACTTTAACTCCGGTAGTTTACCCTATATAAATGTTAATAGTTTGAGCAGCACTAACTTAAAATTTTTGATAGATACTGGTAGCAATCGATCTTTCATAAGCCCAAACATACTGACATACATAAGGCCAACAAAAATTGCACCAGTTGAAATTAAAACTATTTTTAACACCAAAATTGTTGACGAAGAAATTATTTTGCAAGGCCTGCCTGAGTTGCAAACGAAAAAAAAACTACCATTTTTAATATTTAAATTTCACAACTATTTTGATGGTTTGATTGGATTTGACATTTTGCAAGACCTGGGCATTGTTATTAACATTAAGGACTCGGTATTAATAACTGAAAACCTCAATATTCCTTTAAGGTTCAAGCCAAATCTGATGTCCAAAACATATACCATTCCAGGCCTGTGCAAAATGGTTTGTTTATTGCCGGTTGATGTGGAATCTGGTAGCGTTTATATTAAACCTACTAACATAACACCTGACTTGGTAATTCCGGAAGGTTTATACAATGCCCATCAATGGTACTCATACATAGAAGTTATAAATACGTCTGATTTGGTACGGACATTTGTAGTTGAACATCCGGTTAAAGCTGAAGCCGCCACAAATGCTTTCAGCGAAGTACATACCTTCTCTATACAAAATAGTCATCATTTACAGCCAACAACAAATCTAAGGAAATTAATCAGAACAGGGCACCTAAATAAAGAGGAAGAAGAAGCTATAGGAAGTCTATGTAATAGGTATCATGACATTTTTTTTAATGAGGGGGATAAATTGACATTTTCAAATAATATTAAGCACGAAATTAAGACCAAAGATGATATACCCATTTACTCCAAAACGTATAGGTATCCCTACGTGCATAAGGAAGAGGTACATAGGCAGATAAATAGTTTGCTCAATCAGGGTATCATTCGCCCCAGCTTTTCTCCCTGGTCTTCGCCCATATGGATCGTTCCCAAGAAAAAAGACGCAAGCGGGAGGCAAAAGTGGAGACTGGTAATAGATTACCGAAAACTGAACGAGAAAACTGTAGATGACCGGTATCCTATTCCTAATATAACGGAGATTTTGGATAAATTAGGGAAGTGTTTGTATTTTAGTACCCTTGATCTTGCGTCTGGATTTCATCAGATTGAGATTAATTCAAAAGATATATCAAAGACTGCTTTTTCTGTTGAAAACGGACATTATGAGTTCGTCCGTATGCCCTTTGGCCTTAAAAATGCTCCATCAACCTTTCAAAGGGTTATGGATAATGTTTTAAGGGACCTACAAGGTAAGGTCTGTCTGGTATATATGGACGACATCATTGTATATTCTACTTCATTGCAAGAGCACATTGATAACTTGAGTGCCGTATTTAAAAAATTAAGGGAAGCGAATCTTAAAGTGCAGCTTGATAAATCCGAATTTTTGCAAAAAGAAGTCGCATTTCTGGGCCATGTTATAACACCAGAAGGGATAAAACCGAATCCAGAAAAAATAAATGCTGTTAAAAAGTTTCCCATCCCGAAAACTTCCAAGCAAATTAAGTCCTTCCTTGGCCTCCTTGGCTACTATAGAAAATTTATTAAGGACTTTGCAAAGTTAACGAAGCCGTTAACTGAATGCCTTCGTAAGGGAAGAACTATTACACTCAACTCAAAGTATATAAACTGTTTTGAATACTGCAAGTCTCTTTTATGTAACGACCCAATCCTGCAGTATCCCGATTTTCATAAGCCTTTCAACGTTACTACCGACGCTAGTAACGTTGCTATAGGTGCAGTGCTTCCGCAAGGTTCCTTGGGATCAGATAAACCAATTTGTTACGCAAGTCGGACTTTGTCTGAAACCGAACAGAACTACAGCACTATTGAGAAGGAGCTCTTGGCTATAATCTGGGCAACTAAATATTTCCGCCCTTACATATACGGCAGAAAATTCAAAATCGTGACAGATCACAAGCCGCTTACCTGGCTATTTTCCTTGAAAGAACCAAACTCCAAACTTGTCCGTTGGAGACTCAAATTGGAAGAGTTCGATTATGAGGTTGTATACAAAAAAGGTAAACAAAATGCTAACGCCGATGCATTGTCACGTATCGAATTCAATACAAATGACGTTAATTTGCTCGGGCTGGATTTAGAAAATTCAGATATTTTGTCTATGGAAAATAATGTTGGCGAATCAGTAAATATGTCTACAGTACATTCAGGGCAGGAAAATGTAGACGACGGAATTCCGATATCCGAACGTCCAATCAACGAGTTCTCAAATCAGATTATAATAAGACAAAATTGTTCGAGAACAGAAATTTCCGCCAAACTCAAAATTATATTCAAAAGAAAAAAAAGATATCTCATAGAACATTGTGATCCTAGTAACGAGAAAGTGATAATAAAAATTCTAAGGAACTACGTAAATTGTAAAAGACTTACCGCTATCCTTGCAGACGACTGTACATTCCGAACAATCCAAACAGTTTATTCGAAATTTTTTCAAAGGTCGCGAATTAAATTGGTAAGAGCACACATAATGTTAAAGGATATCACAGAAAGAGACGAGCAAGAAAGATTGATAAGAGACTATCATACAAATTCTCATCACAGGGGTATAAACGAGACTATAGAACATCTGAAAAGAAATTTATACTTTCCTAATATGAAGCATATTATTGTAAAGGTTATAAGTAATTGCGACATCTGCCATAAGTATAAATATGACCGCAATAGGGAGCAGTTAAAATTTGAGTTAAAAGAAACTCCATCTAAACCGCTTGAGATTCTTCATATCGACATATATTTCGTATACAAACAACACTTTTTAACAATCGTCGATAAATTTAGCAAATTCGCTAGTGTTTATATGTTGAGTGCTAGAAATAGTATTGAATTAATAAAGTCTTTACGGCATTACTTTTCTCATCATGGTTTACCAAAAAGAATAGTGTCCGACAATGGAAGCGAGTTCACCTCAACGTTGTTCAGGGACTTCTTGAAAGTTTATAATATTGATCTACATACAATATGTGCAAAAACGTCTACTGGTAATTCACCAGTAGAACGGTTTCACTCTACGCTCACTGAAATTATAAGAATTATAAAATCGCAAAAAAGTGACACACCAATCGGGGAAATAGTTGATGAAGCGGTATTAACATACAATAACTCTGTACACTCCACAACGAAACTATCTCCCTTTGAGCTTCTTACAGGTCACATAAATATAAGCAAACCATTTCCATCTTCACTAGAAAACATAACAGAGCAAGACTATCTCAGACATCATATTAGAAACTATGCAAATATCACCAAAATAATACACAGTCAAAGTCTCAATAAGAAACAAAAATATATAAATAGACGCAATCAATCACGTAAGGATCCTCCTAATTATAGCACAAATGAAACTATTTTTGAATTAGACGATAGACGAAATAAATTGGCTCCAAGGTTTAATAAACATGTTGTCACAGAGAATAATAAGATTACCGTTACAACCAATCTGCGAAAAGTACACAAACAAAAAATAAAAAAAAAAAAAAAAAAAAAAAAAAAAAAAAAAAAAATATTAATAAATAAATAAATAACATTCTTTTTGTTTGTTCATAAAGAAATAAAAGAATCTTAATATTAAGTTAATTGAAGAAATCGTCTAATTTTTTATTTAATTTTGTTAATGTTGCTATATTTTGACGATTATGTATGCAGAATCTATGAAAGTTTTGACCTATTTTAAAAGACCTATTCTAAAAGCTTGAAACAGGACAAAGAAACCTAATAACATTTGCGACCTAAAAAAATATGGACTATCCTCCGTAGATAAGTTAAACGGTAAATATCTGTAACTATTCATAATATTTTTTTTCTCTAATTGTAAGTAAATATAATTATTATTTCGCAAGTATATATATACACAAACCACCTTTCACATAGTAACACACACCTGCTATATCCAAATGAGCCACTAACTTAGACTACACTAACGAACTTCAGATCTTCAGTTCATACTTCGAGGGGAGGAGTTACGAATGGTGCATCTCCACAGTCACAAACGAGACATTATAAGCCCGGCAACACGAACTGTCACAGCTGCAGAACATGTATCAGGAATTCCGTTGCTGTATATACAATGCTGATATGACCTGGCTTATCATCAAGTGTCCGATGCAAGCAGTGCCAGCACGAGCTTGGCAACCGCACTAGCAGAATCGGATCAAACAACATTATCATCAACGAACATTGTTTTCGATCTAATACTAAACCGATACCGATACTTGCACTTGCTTGGCCAGAGTGTACGGTATGTTGTTTACCCAAAACCAAACAACATTATCATTAACGTACATGAACATTAGTTCAACCTATACCGAAATTTGCACTTGCTTGGGCAGAGTATGCGGTATGTTTTACCCAGACCAATGTCAATCTATGCTGGCTTTTGGTTTGCTCACTGAAAAAGAAGTAGAGAGTTGGAGTTTGGCTGTGGTCAAGAAAAGACCTTTAAGAAAAATAAAATTGTAAAAATAAAAAAAATTATATGTTTAAATCAAATTGATTTCTTGATGTTTTTCTTGGTGTAACGCGAGAAAACGTAACTCTCGCCTTGAATTGGTATACAGACGTTGCAAAAGTATCGCGAAGAAAAGTTCAAGCTAAGTGTATGGAGAGTCTATATCAGCAGTTGGAGGAGGTATCTTCGAGATTCGACAAAAAACGAACAAGGGAACAACAATTTTCAAGATTACCGCAGAGAGAAGAAGAAATGCTCAGGAAATTCGTTCGCCGAAGTTCATCAACAATGCTCAAGGCCAATTACTTGTGGAAGACGAAAAAATTGTACACAGGTGGCGAGAGTATTGCGAGTAGCTTTTAAACGAACATTTTCCACGGCTATATTTTGCAGGAGCCGCCCTTAACAATGAAGAAGTGACTGACATAACAGTCGAAGAAGTTGGGAAAGCGGTCAAGAACTCCAAGAAGAGAAAAGCGGTTGGTCCGGATGATATACCCAGTGAGTTCTGGAAAACGATGGGAGACATCATGATTCTTATCTCCAAACTCATGAGAGGTTATTCAATGCCCAATCAGTGGAGGGAAAGTTATCTTCTTCCCTTGCATACAGAAAAGGGAGATACTCGAAACTGTGATACTATCCATTCAATTAAGTCGATGTCACACAACATGAAGATCGTTGAGCGGGTATTAGATGCTCTAAGACAAATAATACGGCTGTTTGACGACCAGTCGCGGTTTAATCAACCACAGATGCAATCCAAAGTATAAGGATCATAATGGAAAAGCATAGTGATTCCTTAAAGGATATGCATATGATTTTGGTTTTGAAAAAGCATTCGATAGACAACTAAGAGATCTGATATGGGTAGCGATAAGAAAACGAGGAGTTCCTGAAACCTACGTACAGATGATCATCATGATGATCATGACATGTACGCGGGAGCGAAGACAAAAGTCAGATGTCCCGCAGGGGTCACCGGTGAATTCCCAATTAAAGTCGGTGTTCACCAGGGAAGTGTCTTAATTCCTTTGCTCTTTATTACAGTCCTAGATTATCTGCTTGAGGGAAAAGTGACGGATCCTAAAGTGCATCAGTTATTCTTTGCTGACGATAGAGCCATCATAAGTGATGATCAGACTTCCCTGAAACGAGCACTTGATGTTTGGGTAGATGTTTGAGAAGGGAATGGTTATCGTATTAGCCAAAAAAGATAGAGTATCTGTACTCCCCATTCTCTGACCCATGCCAACCCATTCCAGACAATTTTTGGAATGGGGTGGTGGTTCCAAAGTGTGAAAAGTTCAAATATCTGGGATCAATGATTATCAACGAAGCAACCGTTGATGACGACATCAATCATCGTGTAAGCGTAGGGTGTATGTAGTGGCATTAAAACTCTGACATCTTCTGTGACCGAAAAATGTCGCCTAAGCTGAAAGGAAGGCTCTACACCGCAGTTATGCGTCCGGCGCTCACATACGGTTCACAGTGCTGGACAATGTACAAAAAGTATGAGGGCAAGTTGACAGCAGCTGAGATGAAGATGCTTCGCATGACAGCAGGAGTAACAAAGCTTGATCGAATTAGAAGTTCCAGAATCCGAGGAAGAACCCATCTCGAAAAAATTGGAGCACGACCGACTCAGTTCTTATTGTCGTGTTCAAAGGAGGGATCCTACGAACCCCGTCAAATAGGCAATGGCAATCAACGTTCCCTTACAATCGGGTAAGAAAGGCAGGCCTAAAAAGTCCTGGATCACACAAATACAGAAACATCAGCATTTGATTGGCCTCAATGATGAAGTGATCCAAATCGGGAGGCCTGCAGATATTGTTTGAAGTCGATCCGGCGAACCCCACAGGCGGACCAGTAGGAATGCAGTGAAGTCGGGAGGGTTATGATCTCTATAATCCTGATCATAATCTCGTTGTTAAATGGAGAGAAGAAAATATGTACTTGAAATGTTTAATTCTTTTTTTTTCTGTATCACGCGTATACTGGTGATTGATCGCGTACGATATGTATAGGGTCCGCCATCTAACGTTTTTTTCAACTAGTGCTTATTTCGCGAATGGTAACACTTAGCTCATGTCTGATTTGACAGATAATTAGATTTCTCCTTCCGCTGAAGGAATATGGTTGTGTATACGCTTGAGCAACGAACAACAATAACAACTTGAACAACAACAAGGAGTGGCCGTTACAGTCAATGGCGATGATTATCCGGCCATGTTGAACGAATTTTTGTTCACAAAAATTGAAGAGGAGGATATTGGCAACATTTGGTTTCAACAGGACGGCGCTACGTGCCACACAGCCGAAGCTACACTCAATGTTTGGCGCCCTGTTTAAAAAAAAAAAAAAGTTATTTAGCGGACCCTATATAATATGAAATACGAAATGTAATCTACTTTTAAATTATTACATTACCGCACTGATTACAAATTAAATTCACGTCCCTGTTAGCAATTTGCAACTAATGACGTTTGGCTTAGCACAAAGCCTGATAAGCACAATGTTTGTCACCCCAGCAGCGCTGATAACGATATTGGTTGATGATGAGGCAGTGAAGTTTTCCAGATCGGTGGCCAGTGATGGGGAGCGAGATAATGATGTGTGGATGCGATTGTCGGATTTTGATGAGCGGATAATCGGAATCACGTATAAATATGGCAATCAAATCGTGATCTCGTTTGTCACTAGTAACTATATATATTGTAAGTGCAAAGTTTACTACAATGTTGCAAATTAAATGTTTGCTTTTGAAAATTGATGAATTTGAAAGATGAAGGATATGATTACAGATTAATGTTACTGATGAAGTATGTAAATGATGGTGATAATTTCTGTATGGGCATCATCAAGAAAGCTGTTAATTTTTTTGGACATGATCCGGCCCGTTTGGACCAAATGTTCGAGTAGCTCTTCTATTCACTATTTTTATTTTTTATTTTTTTGTTTGTGGGAGCCCGTCGATAGTTGTGTTGAAAAAGGAGGGTAAGGAAACGGAATAGACATGCGAATTTGATTAGTATTTAAAATTTACAGCGTTTATTCTTTTGAAATATGGGTCTTACCTCTACGAGTGTTATACCAGAAGAAAACGTCATATGGAATAAGTTTACCCAATGGACACATTAAACTGAAGCGCCATTTTACATAACGATAGCGATACATAGCGATTTTTCTCAGTTTATAGGTCTGAGGACGAATTCTGAGATATATAGCCAATTTGTTATGCGAGATTCAAATCAACCAGCAGTGCTTGAATATACGAGCAATTCAAAATGATTTTCTTTGATAATAAACAATTGGATAGAGAAATCGAATATTAGCGAATGTTTTTCTTTTTAACTGATAGGCGTCATGTCAGGATGTCACTTAAATGTTTTACTGTACGGAAAGGAACATATACTTAATAAGAGTGTGTTTTAATGCTTGTTCCTGACTGCATTAACATGCGATAAAACATAGGAAAAACTGATGTAGGCTGCTTTATTTCTGTAATGTCATCAAATCATCTCGCCCAGTTAGTCGATTAGTACCCTACACCGACACTATATTTTCATATCTTTCATCTCCCGTGTCACGTACTAATTAAATTCAGTCCGCTATTTGTGGGTGCAGTGGCTTAGTATTTAATTGCGTTGGAGCATTAATCGAGGGTGGTCCGTTAATCAAGAATAAAGTTAGCTGGTTGCCAACGATCCAACAATTGATGACCAGGTTATGTCTGTGAAAATAAGTTTATTGCTTTCATTAAAGCTGTTGATTTCGCAACTAAATCTGCAATTTTATTTTATAGTTAATTTTGGTTTAGTATATTTATACATTTGTTTTTTGTCAGTTTGGGATAATCTGCCAGCATTGATGGGGTATACTTTATTTTTACATTTTTATTTAAAAACTTATCATGGAAATTTAATTTATTCTTAATTGTCATTTTTTTTCTTACAGCGTTAGTAGCGCTGATGGTCATACGTTTGGTTTGTACGCCTGCTATATAAGTTATTTTACATTTGGAAAATAGCATCAGTTCGTTCGCATTCAGTGAATGTCTAATATGCTTATGTTTTTCAATATAGTCTTTTATGTTTTGTTTAATGGAACCATCACTTAATTTATTTTTAAAAAATGGATAACCAATGTGCATTAAAACTTGTTATTGAATTAACTAAAAACTCATATAAATATTGACCCACTTTGTAGAACTATTTTATTGTAATAAAATATTGTTTTTTGTTGAAAAAATATAACTTTTCTTATTACTTTTTGTGAAATTAAATATCACAAATATTACACAAAAGGCTGTCATGCTTAAAACTATGCACCATTGTATGGTTTTCCATTGGACATCTTTTAAATTGATTGTAGAAATAAATTGTTTTTCTTTATTCTCCATCCCAGTTTTTGGGTTTTTATATTATTTGCTTTTTATTGCATAATGGCAGAAGAACGACCATGAAGTCTTAAAATAAACAAATTCATATTCCAATATTTTTAAGAAAGAGTAAAAGAAATGAAATTTGTTGTACACTTTCACAAATATGGTTGATCAATTTATGAAACTGTGCAACAAATATATATGTCGTGAATGCCTGAATATTGCAATTTTTTTAATTTTGTGTTAATTAGTTGGTTTGATTAACCTTTGGGTATTCTAATTTTTTACCAAGATCTAGAATACCATGTATACAAGGAAATTAGTTATAATACATATTTTACAATGTTTCAGAAAACAATCTAATTTTATGAGAGCAATTAATATTCAAACATGTAATGTAACATTAATGTCCTAAGGGGGGCGAGATGTAATGTTTAATTAAATATATATCTGTAACACACTGTATGACTAAATGTTCAATAATTTGGCATATGATTTATGGCCTTAAGAAAAAATCCTTTTACAGTATTTTATCCCTTTAAACTCACATTAACGCAAATAACTACGTTTATCAGAAACTTCATGTTGTTTTAACCCAACAGTTTCTTATAAATGGGTTTAAATTATCTGAATATCTCATTTGAGTTTTGAGAGTTGAAATTTTATAATTAATACTCTCAATATTAATTCTGGATAATTTCACTGTATTTTGATTAAATTTCATTATTTTTGTCAGATTATATAATTAATTGTTTATATTATTGGTTTATATAGCGCAATGACTAGTATTATGACACCCCTAAGAAATTTAAACTTTTATTAACTATAACATTTTTATTTGTGTAAATTTATTATTAAATTTCGAGTTGATAAAGTTATAATACTTGTTTATTCATTAAAAATATATTTAAAATGTCAATGTTAATCTGTTATCATTATTGTTTCCAAAAGGAAAGTAACGTATCTTTTCAACTTTTCTGACATTTTTTTTTATTTGATGAATTCCAACATAATAAGGAGCTGGAAAATAGTAATTAATTGGAATATTTTTTGCGGTTATAAGAAATAGTTCTCTATTTTTTATCTGCCTTAAAATAAACATTCGTGGGTTGTTGTTCTCTTCCCATTTTGGTTAATAAAATGAGATGAAATGCATATTTTATTGTATTATTGCATAAATATTACTAAATTAGTAATGTTTCGGTGTAAAATATTTGTAGTAAATTGTTCGCAATGGTTTTTTTTGTATATATTAAACTCTTTGATTGTTTTATTATTTGATTGTTTTTATTCAACATATGAAAGTTTAATGAATAAATGTACATATTCGGCTAGTTGAGTACAACTCATAAATAAGCATGCACATCTTACATATATATGTTACATATATATACATTGAATTAATTGGCCACTCTTTTAAACAGAGGACTTTATTTGTTAAATTATATTGTTTCGTAATTCTTTCTTTTTATTTATTTTTTATGAAAATAAACAAAAAAATTTACTGCTACTACTACTAGCAAGTGATTGCAAATGTTGTTAAAAAAATGTTTTCACGTACCAAAAATAATATTCGTAAGGATTTGGATCACGTTATATTAAAAAGCATTTTTAACCAGTGCCCAATTGTGTAATGCAATGTTTCCACCGAGCACTAAGCCGAGATTAAGGTTAATCTGCCCTTAATCCACTTTAAATCTGAAGATTAACCATACAAATTTTAATCTGCTAAACACAAGATTAAAAATAAATCTAGGTAATAAACTTCGTTTGCATGAAAATTCGGGTTGCGAACACACTCTATACGACTCACTACTCTCCTACTCTCAACATGTCTCATACCTTTTCTTGAATTGCAATTTTGTTCCTTCTAGCTTCCCCAATATTAATTAAGCACTGACGGCGGTGTTTTCTGTATATGCGACTTCTCCCGGCCTGGTTACATTGGCCTTGATTTTGGTTTGAAGAATAAAATGGCGTGCTAAAAATATTTTCATTCTTTTTCCACATTTTAATTTTATTTTCGCTTTGTTTGACGTTCAAGAAAAAATATATGTTCTCTTTTGAAATGGCAACTACGTCCTCAATTTTAAAGCAAAAATGCGATAAACATTAATCTATTTTCTTCAGTGGAAACGCGGAAAACGGAAAGATTAATTTTGTATTTTTTTTTTTGTGGTTAATCTCGGATTATTTTTTGGTGGAAACGTAGCATAAAAGTACTTAAATGCTTCAATATAACCATCCATGTTGCGTTTGGCATCCCTGATCGGAGAGCTCTCCCGAATTACCTAACGAAAACGACATTAATTTCGTGTCAATATTTATTCATATACATGGTTGCGAAATAAAAAATTACACAATTAATGACACAAAATGTTTTTAAGATCGAAGATTCAGTGATAATTGAGTACTTGATTGTCGATTTGCACGAGTAATTTAATGTTTACTTTTGTTTATTTAAAATCGTAATTGGACAGTTTTTCTGTAATTTTTAAAATTCCAGCCTAATTGTTTCTTAGAATTGATTACTTACTTACTTTTCTACAATTGGTTACTTTAAGAGACTTTAAGTCATGGTGTTTTATTATTTAAGATTATGTCTTTTGTGTCATTCACTCATCTTGAAGATATTTACTTAAATTTAGTTTATACTACAAACTTGTATTTCTATTTGTACTCTTTGTTGAACAATATCTAATTTGTATGCTTCCTAAATGGGTGAATACAATTCTTTCATATAAACTCTGATGTTTTCTTTTCTGATAGAAAGGTAGAAATCGATCTGCTTCTGCTTTTAATTTTCAACTTTGTACTAATTTTTGGAAACACACAGGACTAGGTGTGTACATGGGTGTGGCTTAAAATGAGTACCCCACATTTAAGGAAAGGAAAAATAACCATTTCATTTTGCTAGAGAATATAAGAAGGGAACAAAATTGTGTAAGGGTAAATTGTTACCTATTGTTGAGTTAAAGGGGAAGGGCATACGCGTTAAGGCAGACAGGTGGTAGTAAGAGTTTTGTGTCGTTATGCAGGGGTTAGCTATACAAATTGTGGTTAAAGATTAAATGCAATGCATGTTTGCTTACATGATTCAATTAAAGATGTACCAGTTGCCAGCGGTTTAAAGATATAATTTCATGCTAAATATCTGTTTATTTATTTATTTATTTTACATAAATGATGCGAATACGGACCTCTCGAATGTACATACTACATTGCCTCTGTCGGAGTATGCATTGCAATGTACACCTCGCTGTAGGCCTAAGTGCGGATGCCACGACTTCACTTAGCCTTAAATGTTGGCAGATATGTCTTTACGTGCCTGTTGAGGGTCGTCAGTCAGTCGTATAGCAAGTGACGAATTAAATTTATTTACTGAATGTTACTCCTGCGGTTTTTTTTAAGTTTCTGACTCACCAATGCGATAGGGATAGCACTTCGACCTTAAAGATCTTTTGTTCTGAAAGGCAGAAATATTGCTTAGGAGAGTAGCGGCTCTACTTTCTTAATGTAGCTTATGATACGATCAGCAGAAAGATTCTTAACAGCATCAGTGCAAATTACTTCTCTAAAAATAGCTGTCCTTCTTATTTCTTGTAGGGCAGGGCACTCACATATGATTTGCTCTGCGGTTTCGTCTTCTTCAAGACACAGTCACTCCGATGAGTCGACTATCTTTAGTTTGTAAATGTGATATCTTAGTCTATAGTGGCCGGTTAGGTATCCAATAAGATTTTTTATATCTAGATAGATTAAGTATCTTTTTGGCATCGTTTCTGAATGGCTGTATAACCATTTTGGTCTGTTTAAGGCCTGGGGTGAGCAAAAATCATCTTCTTTGGTCCTCCCCGTGGGCGCTTACTGGAAATGACTAATCTTAATTAGTTAGCCTAGAATTTACACTTGTGTCTTTAATTGCATGTGGTGATTCATTAAGAAATGAGGTAGAAACAGTTCCTATACCCTTACCCTTCCTTTCCTAAATCGGCATGAATCCTACTCAGGTGGACAAAGGTGATATAACCCTTCGGCATCCGTACCAAGCCAGTGGTTGAACAGCAACGCCGAGGGCTGAATGGCTATATGTGGAAGAGCCGCTAGTTGCGAACTCCGAATTTCTGGGCACGTTCGGTTTTATTCATAAGTCCCTTCCTCTGGTAATGCGGCAGAGGCGACCTATTTTCCCTAGCTACTCGTGGGTCCAAAATTTTACCTTCAACAAATAAAAAACAAAAAACAAACAATCAAAAAAAAGTTGAGGATGATGTTCTTCCAACAACATGAACTCCGAAGCAGCCTGAATATTCAGAGGTTGCTGATCTTATCAGCGACATCGACGACTTTGTCTCCATCAGCTCGTTGGAAGGGGATAAATCCCTATCAGAGGCTAAGACCCTCACTAGCAATACAGAGCTTATTTCCATCCTAACTAAGACGACTGAACGTGACTGACTTAGCGGTGCCGGTAAGAAGCGTTTCAAATGGCTCATCGCTCAGGGAATATCTCCCGAACAAGCAATAGTCAAAGCTAAAGAACTCCTGCCCTGTCAGAAGAGAGACCGATCTGACAAATCAAGTGGCAATTTTTCTAAAAAACCAAAAACGTCTCGCTCTACTGAAGCTATTAGCAAAGGCCAACCGCCTTCAAAGCCTTCTTCGTCGGGAATACCCAAACCTTCTTTCAATGAGACTCTTCAGGGTTTTAAGATTGGCATCCTAGTCAAAAACTTTCCTTGAAACTCAAAATTCTTACTACGATCCGCGCTCAGAACAATGATAGCTTCTTTACAGCTCAAGTCACACCACGCGTTTTCCTTAGATCTGTTAGGGATAACGAGTTTCATACCCAGGGAATTAAATTTGTAATCATATCGGCAGCGGCATCCACGTCGTTGTTGAGGAAGCACAATAACCACTTAAAACTCCTAAAGAAACCGTTTAAAGCTTCCAAATTGGCTTTCTAGTATTGCCATACGGTTCTTTTAGGAGCTTGTTCTTTAACTGTATGGCTGGAGTACAAGAAATTCGCCAATATGATACAATGGTCTGACGAATCTAGAGGCGATAACAAATTTAAAGTGTATATATTAGGGTAAGATGTTAGAAACAAGTCCTGAGTGTTGGCGTTTTGACCGCTAATGTTCGGTATCCGTGTCGGCTCATTTACAATCTGGGTTAAATTATTAACCTCAGCAAAGATCTCGACATACCTTCCTTCGGGTGTTGTCTGTCCAGAATGTCGAAGCCAACTTGAATTGTGTATATTGAAATCGCCCGCAATGACGATTTCAGTACGAGGATAATTGGTTACAATTCTGGTGATGGAATCAGACAGTGCATCAAACTCATTATAAGTTGAATGCCTGTTTAGGCTAGGGCTTCTGTAAATAAAACAGTAGTGAATTAATTGCCTACGGACATGGAATTTTAGCCAAATAAAATTAAATTCCGGATTGGAACATAAGCCATATTGAGGTAGAAGTTGGTAGGCTACATCACTACGTATATAAACGGCGATACCACGATGGGAAAAGAATAATGGCACCAAGTTATATCCAGGCAGACTAAACTCCGTTAAATCGGAATCAATGCTGACCTGTGTTTCACTTAGTGCCAAACAGGTGGTTTATTGTGAATCGCATGGCCGTACAATGAAAAAAAATTGGATCTCAAGCTGGGCCGTACCATGCAGATCCTGACGTCAGCTTTCCAAAACAAATCACTGCAGGTATTAAGCCCATACAATGAATTGCTTTGGTCTACCAATAAAATCTACACAGAGCGACCCGCTATTCGCCAAATGATAACCTACCAGCGATAGCAAGTGCAAGCAAAAACAAAAGAAAAGGCTACAGTCTGCTTGGGGCGAACGGTATGATACCCTATCCATATTCCTATATGCTCCAAAGAAAAAAGCATTAAGAAGATGATAGATAGCATTTTATATCATAGTACCTAAATTGTCGGCTGCTTCTCTCTTGGCAGGATCTATAGAAAAATTAAAACATATTTTGAAATCAACTTATGGCACTTAGTTTTATAAAATGGTACGTACCTAAGAGTGGCGAGGCATCCGGGGGATAGGGCACAGTAACTTGGTGGCTGCATTAAACCTAAAATGAGTTGTAATAATTTATAATTGCTATTTAGTAATGAGATGGCAAAACATACTTAGCGAATTTTGATCAATTTCATTATTTTCCAGTAAAAGCTTAGAACGCAGTAATATAATAAGTAATGTACTTACAAGGCAATATTTACTATCCAATATTTTTTTAAAACTTTGAGATTATTTCTATTTAAATGTTTATAAGACAATGAACAGCGAAGTGAATGAAGTGAAAGTGAATCGCAATATCCGAAAGTCATAATAGAATGCAGGCACAAACCGGTTACGCCAAGTACTCAATAAGACAGATAATAATATGCCTTACCAAAAATTCTACATGTCCAAAAAATTCCGTAGACATCAAAAACTCATTACAGGGAATTCTTTTGATTTAACTTTAAGGGTAAGTCAGCGATTTCTTCTGAATGCATCGTTAATACATCACAGAGAATGTTTTTCTAAAAAACCTATTGCTTCCAAATAACTTTTATGAGAATGTCTTCCCAAATTTCCCGCTGGGTTGTTACCTTGACTGACAAACTAAAACTGTTTTATTGATGATAATTAAACTTTTAAGTTAACAATGAATTACAAAATATAAATTCTTAGAACGATTAATTGCTTAATTGACAATTTGAATTAAAATAATGTTAAATTTACATTCTAGGAATTTGGAATAATAAAGGGTGACGACCGCTAAGTATTGCGTCCGGTGATTCGTGGTGGCTTTGGGGTGCTGGCTCAGCGTGATGTACGTTCGTAACTCCTCCCCCCTTAGTGTTCAGCGATAGCCAAAGGTACGGCAACGTAGGTTGGGCTGGAGCGAAATCATGTTGTATGCTGTAAAAAGGTAATTTTCTGAAAGTATAGATTGCAAGTAACATTAGAAAAACTCCGATAATTGTAAGAGCGACAAATGTATAGTTATCTATTTGTCTAGTTTCAGTTCGTAGGGTTTCGATTGTGTCTCTATTGATGTAATTGTACGCCTTCAATATCTATGGTTTGGTTGGAGCTGACTTCATGGTGTATTGTTGGTGAACGATCTAGAACTATAGACCGTCAACCGGGGGATCTCTATTAATTCCTGTTACGAAGGATAGGAAGATCCTGGTTGATGCGTTGACCCAATGTCAACGGTTGCGAAAAACTAGCGAATTACGCGCACGTGAGCAATATACTTTGGGAACTTCTTTAAACACGATTTCTAGATGGACGACAAAGGAACGACCATATAGCGAGCGAAAACGACGACGATAATTGAAAACGCAGAGTTTCCCCTAAGGGTTATAATATACAAATGACAATTTCTTTATTTATTTAAGGGTATTTATACATTTTACAATTCAATAGAGAAAGAGAGAGATTACGTTAACTTTAAGTATTTAAGTTATAAGGCGAATTCAAAATTATATTAAATATGGCGAATGGTATAAAAGAAGCGCCAGATTTGAAATTTTAACATATAAATGTGTGATGACGGTGGTATGTGGGCGGAGGATGACGATGATGATGATGACGATGCTGAAGTGAGGACGAGTGATGATGATTCGTCCTCAACATTCCGCCACCTTTGAAAGGACTGTGACTTTCAAGACGGGATTGCTGCAAGTTTGCGAATGGGCCTTCTGAATTCTCCTCGTGATGTTTTTACATCGGCGACTCTGACTCGACCATCTGGGCCTTCGATGACTTTAGTTATTCTCCCAATGAGCCATTTTTGGGGAGGTAAGTTGTCCTCGTGCATAATGACTAGACTTCCAATAGCGACATTTGGACTGGATGATGTCCACTTTGCACGACCTTGAAGCTCCTGGACGTACTCTGTTGTCCACCGTTTCCAAAAGTGAGTTTTGACTGCATTTATTCGCCGCCATCTTTGAATGTAGCTGATGTCCGCAACCTCCACTGCTGGTTCAGGAAGTGCCTTCAGCGATGACCCAATGAGCAGGTGTGCTGGCGTAAGTGCTTCCAAGTCGTTAGGATCCGCTGACATCGGGGTGATTGGCCTTGAGTTCATGATTGCTTCGATCTCCACCAGTGCTGTCGACAACTCTTCGAATGTTAGCTTCGCACCTCTCAAGCTGCGAAGCAGATGACCCTTCGCTATTTTGACGGCCGCCTCCCAAATCCCACCGAAGTGGGGTGCCCTGGGGGGTATAAAATGAAAATTAATGGTGGCATTAGTACAAAAGTTTATTATGGATTGTTGGTTGACTTTTTTAAACAACATATCACGCAATTCTACAAGTTTTGACTGTGTGCCAACAAAATTTGTTGCGTTATCGCAGTGAATGTCTCTGGGTAGACCTCGACGACCTATCAGCCTCTTCAAAGCTGCTATAAAAGCGTCAGCGGAAAGATCAGACACCGCCTCCAAGTGAACTGCTTTCGACGAAAAGCAAACAAAGACCGCAACATAGGTTTTGTACGGAACTTTACCACGAATTTTAAAATGTGTATAGATGGGACCGCAGAAATCAACCCCACAGCAAATGAATGGGCGCGATGGAGTCAATCTGTCAGCAGGTAAATCTCCCATCACCTGTTCGAATAATTTTGGTCGATATCTGACACAATGCGGACACTGTCGAACTATCTGGCGTGTCACCTCCCGAACATTATTTATCCAAAACCTTTGTCTGGAAAGCGCCACTAGAGCCTTTGGACCAGCATGATAATTTGAGATGTGTAGATACCGAACGATGTTTCTCGTAAAACTACAGTTTTTGGGAAGAAGCAATGGGTGCTTACATTCCTCTGGAATGTTGGCGTGCTTCAACCGGCCTCCTACTTTTAATAGAGTGATACCATTTACCTCCTGTATAATAAGATTTAACCATTTTATGGATCCTCTAAGTTTCGAATTGCTTTTGATGGCTTCGACTTCCTTAGCAAAATACTTCATTTGAATTAAATGTATTATTCTGTATAACGCATTATTTAACTCCTCAACCGTAAGATATTCCCCACATATATATGATGGATTTCTGATTCTTTTATGAAACCGTTCGATATAAGCGAAAACTCGTAGTGTTTTTATGTATGAACTGAATCGATCTATTATCTGTAATAGATAATTTTCTCTTAGTTCTTGGCAGCTTAAAACAGTTTTTCTTGTCTCCAAGACAGATTCTTCCGGAGAAAGTGGTATCTCAACAATAGATGACCAAGTGTCCTCACCATGAAGTAGGAAGTCTGGTCCTGTAAGCCATATCGAACTCATTAGTTCTTCTACCGTACATCCTCGAGAAACCAAATCTGCCGGATTGTCGTGTGTTGGTACATGTTTCCATCGGACATGTCTGGTTTTTTCCTGGATTTCTGCAACTCTATTTCCCACGAAGGTATTTAATTTTGATGAGTGTCTTGATATCCAATGTAAGACAATGGCTGAATCCGTCCAAAAGTAAACTGCTGTGTGATTGTTACCGAATATCTTTTTAATTTTCACCCAAAGTTTAGCTAATAAATGAGCTGCGCAAAGTTCTAAGCGAGGAAGTTGTTTCCTCTTGGCTGGCGCAACCCTGGATTTAGCGACTAAAAGCTTTACTCCTACTAATCCCGAGGAATCTATGGCTCTCAAGTATATGCAGCAACCATATGCCTTCATGGATGCGTCTGCGAAGCCATGTATTTGGTAGCTTATTTTGTCGTCCATGAGAACATATCGGGGAACCGAAAGATTTTGCAGTGAGTGCAGGTCCACCATAAACTGACGCCATTCAGTATCGATGTTTTGTGGGATTGGTGCATCCCAATCCAATTTTTCGATCCACAACTTTTGTAGAATGATTTTCGCTTGTATAATGATTGGACTAAGTAAGCCCATTGGATCAAAGAGCGAAGACGAAAGTGAGAGAATAGATCTCTTGGTGAATTTGGAATAATTGCGGTTGGGCTTGTAAGAAAACTTAAATTTATCAGATAGAGGATTCCAAGCAATCCCTAAAGTGCTTGTTAGATTGGACTCAGTTAATCTGATATGTTTTTGCTTGGCTTCATCAACAAAAGTAAGGTGATTACTGTTCCATTTCGACAGCGCGAACCCAGCTGACTTCAAAATTTCAATGACTTCATTGCGTTTTTGAGTAAGCGTTTCGATGTCATCCGCTCCTGTCAACATGTCGTCAACGTAGAAGTCTGACTTCAGAACTGATGCACCTAGGCTTAATTGCTCTTGATTTTTCTCAGCCAGGTACTGAAGGCAACGGATCGCTAAGAACGGCGCCGCTGACGTACCGTATGTTATTGTGTTCAATTGGAACGTTTGTACCGCGGTTTGCGGACTTTCTCTCCATAAGATAAGTTGCAACCTCCTATGCGATGGATGCACTAAAACTTGCCGATACATTTTGACAATATCTGCGGTAAGAGCATATCGCCAAAGTCGGAAACGAAGTAATAGTATCAAGAGTTCGTCCTGTATCGTAGGACCGACCATGAGGATTCCATTTAAGGAAATCTGCGAAGATGTACAACAAGATGCGTCAAAGACAACGCGTAGTTTTGTAGATACGCTATCGGGTCTTATTACGCATTGATGCGGTAAATAATAATGGGGTGTTTCAAGCTTTGGATCTGTGACAAGAGACATGTGACCTAATAATTCGTATTCTTTTAAGAAGTCAATGTACTGTGTTTTCAACGATGTATTTTTAGACAACCTACGCTCGAGCGACAAAAATCTTCTAAAGGCGATATCGTAGGAAACTCCAAGGCAACTGGGATCCTTTTTGAGGGGTAACTGAATCATGAGACGACCGTTAGGTAGAACTTCGATGGTGTTTCTGAAATGCATCTCACAGTCCTTCTGCTCTTCTGACCACTTTGACCGATGTTCCTGTATTTCTTCTAGTTCCCAGAACTTCTCGACGTATTGATCCAGTGAATCCTCTATTACGTTGATGCAGCACAGATTCTTCTTTTCGCGAATCTGAGTTTTGTATCTTCCTGATACAATCCACCCAAGTTTTGTCCTTTGCAAAGATGGAAGGCAGTCACCAAGTTTGACTTGACCTTCTTGCAGCAAATCGAAGAATGCTTCAGCACCTAATAACATATCAATTCGAGAAGGATGATTGAAGCGCTCATCAGCGAGCTCAAGATTCTTAGGAAGATTCCAACCAGTGATATTAAGCGCTGCTTCCGGCTGATACCCTGTGATGGAAGGAGCTACTAAGAATTCTAATGAAACCTCGAAATTGTTGTATCTGGATCGAATGGTTGATTGAGTTTGATGTTTAATTTTTGTTTCTGATACTCCTATTCCCACGATGTCAACGTTCTTTCGTTGTGTTTTAAGACAAAGCGAGTTTGCAAATTTCTCGTTGATAAAATTGACTTGGGAGCCGGAATCAAGCAGAACCCTATCCAAATGAAAACTTCCTGAAGAGTCCTTAACCAGAACCAGCGCCGTTGCCAAGATAACTTGCGCTTCAGGGGCATGCTCCTTTTCCGATGCGGAATGCACTGCAGCAGATGTGGAAGGTGCAACATCAGTAGTAGAGGTGTTGTTGGTTGGTTGAGACCTGTGTAAAAGACTATGGTGCAATTGCTTGCAAATCTTACACCTGTATGTTGAGGGGCATTTGGAAACACTATGACCTTTCCCTAAGCAATTCAAACATAAACCCAACCTCTTTGCATTTAAAAATCGATCCATAACTGATAGCTCTTTAAAACTTGAACAACCTGTTATCGAATGAGTATTGATTTGACAAAAGAAACAAGATCTTTGATTGACAGCCAGTGAAGTTTGAAAGCGTTGATTCGAAGAGAATGGCTTTGATTTGTTGGACCATTTCTGAATGGGCTCCGACCGAAGCTGCTTGCTATCCCTAGCCTCCAGGTATTGACACCGTTTACTCAGGACATTTGCGCACTCGTTCCACTCAGGTAACTTCTTGTAGTCCAGCTGTTCATCCCACTTAGATTGTGTGTCCGGGTCAACCTTTGAAATGGCAATATGGATTACGATGGCATTGCAAATATTCTCGAAAGATCCTATCGAAAGTAAGGAACTAAATAATGCTGAAATGTTGTCCACTAAACTTCTTAGTAAAGCAGGAGAAGCTTTCGGAACCTTGGGTAATTCAATTAGTTCTGAGATATATTCCAAAAAGATTAAGCAATCATTGTCATAACGCTCCTTTAGCCTTAAGAGTGCTTTGGAATAGTTTTCCTCCGTGACTTGGAACGCCTTAACTGTGTCAAGAGCTTGATCGCTTAAGCATGACAACAAATAATTAAATTTTTCAATTTTTGTTAAGCTCAGATCATAATCCACTAGATTATTGAATGAATTTATAAAATTTTTGTAGTCTGAGTATCTTCCACTAAATCTAGGTAAACGTTGTTTTGGAAGATGACTAATTATATGTGGAATTGCTACAGTCATATCTGCAACACTACTGCGCCTGCCAGTTCCCAAAAGCGAAATAATTTTTGTTTTGGCAGTAATGTACAATTCTTCAATTTCACTGCGACAAGTATCAGTTGGTACCAATCCTTCTATTTTAGTCTGGTATACTAAGATTTGTTTGAAGTATGACTCCAGAATCCTAGACGACACTCAAGCTCTGTTGCGGTGAATGTATTAGAATTGGACTCGACCACATTCTTTATGCGGGATATGCTACCTTTAGTGGACGCACGTTGTTGTTTCAATTCCTCAATAGTCTGTTCAGTTGCCATTTTTACAGCAAAAGTGAAGTTTTGATTAATTATTATTATTTATTTTGTTTATGTAGTTTATAGTTATTCCAAACTAGAACGACAAAATTCGACTAAACAGCTTTATTTAATACAAAAGCTTATTTAAAACGAAACCAACGCAGTTGGCAAAGATCAAAGAGCAATGTTTCCTATGTAACAAATTACTTCGGCGAAAGAATCCAAGATTTATTCCAGATGATTATCTAAATGCGGCTATTATCCAATATAACTTGAATGTATACGAGATAAATTATAATCATAGAAAATATTATTAACAGCGATTCTATACAATTGATTTGCAGTTTAGCATAAAATTGGCGAAAACGACAAAAGAATTCCAATCATTCTCATTAAAGCCTTTCTTTCAGTGCAATGATCATGCAGCAAGATCTCCCGCGACGACGACGAAAAATTCAGATAAGCGATGATGTGTGGGCGAAATGAAGATCGATGCACTGAAGTCAAGTGTGTATGCGTTGACTGGGATTGTGGATTTTGGATGGTACAGCGTGCGAGCGTACAAGCGAAAGAGAGCCGAAAGCGACGACGAAAAAAATTTTGCGATAGTGACGTGGGGGTGCAGTGTGGCGTGAAGAAATTTAAAATTCAAATTTGAGGCGAAAGCTTTTCTGCGCGTAATATATGTATGTTTGTGTAATACACTGGACACAAAGGTGGAACTTATTTCCTCTCTTTTGTGGATTCTAGCGAAGTTGTTACCGATGGTAGACCAATGTATGTTATTCTACGGAGATTAAATTAGATCAGCGAAAAGGTGTTTTTGCCGCCAAAGAAAAACGAAGATTTTATTTGAATTTGGTATAAACTATATTATATTACCAAATATGACGAAATGCGAAATATGTTGTTTTTTAATTTTTAATATTAAATTTCATGCAGCATGCAAGTCTAAATTATGTCAAAGGTGCGTTTTGTGCGATTTTACTTGATGTACATATATGTATGTTGCAATGTCAGGAATGTAATTTCGTTTAGCGAAGATTGATTATTACTTCTTAACGCACATTTGAATAATTAGACTATCGGACGTACCTGGGTGGGAGATGTAATACTTATCTCCCACACTTTTTCCTTGTCGTTGCTGGGAATGATGTTTCTCCTGGGTTTTCTGGTGAATATTTGCTGGATCTTCTGGTTGTTTGTCCGTTTCCTGGGTTTTTTCCTTCACCTACACTTTGCACTCGCGTGACCGAAACCGAAAGCGCGGCGCGATTTTTTTTTTTTTTTTTTTTCAAAAATAAGAATGTTCTGCACTTGTTGAGTTTTTACAGTTTTTTACTCACTATGGTGCACGTGTATTTGATGAAGTTTATATTATTAATATCCAAATTTGTGGATTCTCACTTTAACCACGTTGGGCGCCAAAATGAACGATCTAGAACTATAGACCGTCAACCGGGGGATCTCTATTAATTCCTGTTACGAAGGATAGGAAGATCCTGGTTGATGCGTTGACCCAATGTCAACGGTTGCGAAAAACTAGCGAATTACGCGCACGTGAGCAATATACTTTGGGAACTTCTTTAAACACGATTTCTAGATGGACGACAAAGGAACGACCATATAGCGAGCGAAAACGACGACGATAATTGAAAACGCAGAGTTTCCCCTAAGGGTTATAATATACAAATGACAATTTCTTTATTTATTTAAGGGTATTTATACATTTTACAATTCAATAGAGAAAGAGAGAGATTACGTTAACTTTAAGTATTTAAGTTATAAGGCGAATTCAAAATTAATTAAATATGGCGAATGGTATAAAAGAAGCGCCAGATTTGAAATTTTAACATATAAATGTGTGATGACGGTGGTATGTGGGCGGAGGATGACGATGATGATGATGACGATGCTGAAGTGAGGACGAGTGATGATGATTCGGCCTCAACAGTTGGTAATAGATGAATTTTTTCCCAAAATATGTTTGGGTTATTTTTAAAGTTACCCGTAATGAATTTAACTGCTGTGCCTAGACCGTTAATTAAACCTCTTCGATTTCTTATTTTTGGAGTCAATGAGTCAAGTTTAGCTTTAACTTCTCTTAGTTTCTGTTTTGTTATTTCAATAGAGTCTTTTAGGTTATAAAATTTCAATGGTTCAATGGTTGTTATTGCGTTAGAGATTTTGATGATATTGGCTTTATAAATGTCTAGATCAATGATATGTACGAGATTATTAAAAGTCTGTATTGTTCTTGCGTTGCCTAGTTTAAGGGGAACTATTGTTTGTCTGTTGGTCAGTACCTGTGTCTCCATTTTTTGCGCTGTTGCAATGGTTATTAATAATATTTTTTTTTTGTTATATTTTTTTGTTTTTCTTTAGTCTACACTTATGTATTTTTTATCGTTAGTTGTCTGGATTGTTATTTTGTTGTTTGTTCTAACTCTATGCTTTGAAAATCGAGGTGTCAATTTGTTTCTTCGAGATTCTTTCCTATAAACTAAATCACTAGTGTCTAATGTTTCAGGGTTCATCCCTTGATTTATTGAGTGTATCTATATTAGTATTTCTTATATATTCTAGTCTTTCTTTAATAGTTCGGTAAAGTATAGCTTGATATTCATTAAGTTTCTTTAAATAATCATGTTCGTCGTTAAATTGTATTTTATTGTTAAATTTGTATGTTCTGCCATAGAAAACTACATAGGGAGTTAGTTTAGTTGAGCAGTGGATTGCGTTGTTGTATGTTATTAATGTTTCATTAAGGATTTCTTCGTGATCTAAGTCTAAATTGTTCTCTTTTCTTTTTAACATAATTATTCTATAGATTTCTGTTAGGGTTGAGTGAAAACGTTCTACTGGTGAATTACTAGAAGTTTGTTGAAAGGAAGTGATATGTAAGTCTATGTCATATTGTTTACAAAAGTCCTTGAATATATTACTGGTAAATTCTGGCCCTTGATCATAAATTAGTTTTGTTGGGATGCCGTGTAGGCTTATATAGTGCTTTATGGATTTTAACATTGAAATGCTTGTACGTGAATTAAGTGTATAGGCTTAAGCGAATTTAATGAATGTTTTGATGGTTAATAGAGTATATGTCTATATGAATAATATCAAGTGGTTTTGTAGGAGTTTCCGGTTTTTCATATTTTAATTTTGCTTGATTTCTATCGTATTTAAGTGTTTGGCATGTGTTGCAATTGTTTATTGTCTGTGTTATTTTCATTTTCAAATGCGGAAAATAATAAGTTCTTTTGAGGTGCAGCAAGGTTTCATTAACACCTCTGTGATTATTTTTTTTGTGGTACTTATATATTAGCTTGTCTTGTTCGTCATTTGGTATTATGTCTGTTAGTATTTCTGTGCATCTTACATCTGTGCAGTCTAAAAAGTTTACTATTAGAGAAATATTTTGAGTAAACGGATTGTATTATCTGAAATGTCTCGTCGTCTGAAAATATTGCGGATAATTTGTTTGGGGGTATGAATTTCTTAAAAACATCGATTATTGTCTGTTCGTTAAATTCTTTATTTTGTATTTGTCGTCGTTGTTTATTTTTAAAGGGTACTGTTAAGGTCATACCGTGCTGTATTTCGGATTTCTGTATGATAAGTTGTAAGTTGCATTCGTTTAAAGGCCTTTCCGATATTGGAATGCCATCGTTAAGGTTTTCGTCTGCGGAATGTACTGTGGTACCGGATGTTATGTTGATGTTTATCTCTTCTTGTTTTGATATGGTTGGGTTATTAATTCTTATACGGCTGAGTGCGTCAGCGTTGGTATTTAGTTTTCCTTTTTTGTAAGTTATAGTAAAGGGTTCCCTACTTTTTTAAAGAAAAAAACACAGAAAATTCAAATTTAATGGAGAATGTTTATTATAATTTAAAAGAACATTCTTTGGCATTTATTTTTTGAAGATTATGTCTATCAAATGTTGGCCGTTGCTACGTCGCAGATGGTCCATCCGTTGAGTCCAATTTTCGATCACTCGTTCGAGCATTTCGACTGGTAACTGGCGAATGACACGCGTGATGTTTTCCTCCAAGGCCTGAATCGAAGCGGATTTGTCGGCATAAGCTTTTGACTTTACATATCCCCATAGGAAAAAGTCTAACGGTGTGATATCACACGATCTTGGTGGCCAATCGACCGGCCCAAAACGTGAAATTATGTGCTCACCGAAATGTTCTCTCAATAAGTCCATTGATTGTTGAGATGTGTGGGAAGTGGCGCCGTCTTGCTGAAACCAAATGTCGCCGAGATCACGAGCTTCAATTTCAGGCATCAAATCATTATCATGGCACGATAACGGTCGCCATTGACGGTTACGTTCGCACCGGCATAATTTTTAAAGAAATATGGACCGATGATTCCACCGGCCCACAAACCACACCAAACCGTTGTTTTTTCTGGATGAAGTGGCAGTTCTTCAATCTCTTCAGGTTGCTCTTCGTCCCAAATGCGGCAATTTTTTTTGTTTACATACCCATTGAGCCAGAAATGGGCCTCATCGCTAAACAAAATTTGCCTCGAAAACGTTGGATCTTCTTGGAACTTTTCAAGAGCCCATAGAGCGAAGCGATGTCGCTTGGGAAGGTCTAGCGGCTTCAGTTGTTGCACAAGCTTTATTTTGTACGCTTTCAATTTAAGATCTTGACGTAAAATGCGCCAAGTCGTTCCATACGTTAGTCCGAGTTGCTGCGAACGGCGCCGAATCGACTCTCTACGGTCTTTGTGTACACTCTCAGCTACGGCCGCTATATTTTCTTCACAGCGTGCTGGACGTGGTCTATTCGGTCGAATATTATCCAATAATGAATGCTGGGTCTCAAAATGGGTGATGGTGTTGCGAATAGTACGCTCAGTAGGCCGATTATATTGACCATAAGTTGAGCGAAGTGCACGAAACACATTCCTCACAGAACGTGAATTTTCATAATAAAGTTGAACAATTTGTAAACGTTGTTCACGCGTAAGTCTTTCCATTATGAAATGCCAAACAATACTAAACAAAAATAACATGACAGCATGACACGACTTACACGTGATCTGTCAAAAAAGGCTATTGAAAAAAGTATCTCTACTTGGATCACCCGTTATTTAGTTTTCCTTTTTTGTAAGTTATAGTATAATTGCATTCTTCTAGTCTAAGGCGCCATCGGACAAGTTTGGAATAAGGCTCTTTCAAGCTCATCAACCAAGTTAGAGGTCGGTGGTCAGTTAAAATCTGAAATTTGTGTCCAAATAGGTATGGTCGGAAGTATTTGGTGGCCCATACAATGGCCAAAAGTTCTTTTTCTATTGTGGAGTAGTTTAATTCTGTGTCTGTCAATGTTCTATTAGCGTAGCATATTGGTTTGCGCTGCCGATATGGCCTTGTGACAAAACTGCCCCTATAGCGAAGTTGCTAGCGTCTGTTGTCAATAAACATGGCTTGGTGGAATCTTTACGTTGCAATATAGGGTCATTTGTTAGAAGATTTTTGCATGTTTGAAACGTGTTTATGTAGCGTTCGTCAAGTTTAATAGATTCGCCTTTCTTTAAACATTGGGTCATGGGCTTTACGAGTTTGGCAAAGTCTTTGATAAATTTACGGTAATATCCTAGTAGCCCAAGGAAAGTTCGTATGTCTTGTTGAGTTTTAGGGAGGGGAAAATTTTTGATTGCATGAATTTTATCGGGGTTTGGTTTTACACCGTCGGTTGAGACTATAGAAGCCCTAAGAAGTCAATTTCTTTTCTGAGGAAATCGGATTTCTCTATTTGAATTTTTAAATTCGATTCCCTTAATTTGGTAAATACTTTTTTGAGACTTTCAAAGTGCTCTTGTAATGATAAGTGGTAATGGTAAATTATGATGTCATCTAGGTAAACTAGACAACCTGTTCCTATAAGGTCTTTGAGGATGTTGTCCATCACTCGTTGAAATGTACTTTTGGCATTTTTAAGCCCGAATGGATTGCGTAAATACTCATAATGACCGCCGTTCACAGAAAAGCTGTGTTTGGTATGTCTTTCTCATTCACTTCAATTTGGTGGAATCCATTGGCTAAGTCGATTGTGGAAAAATACATGCATTTTCCGAGTTTGTCGAAGATTTCAGTTATGTTGGGTATGGGATATCGGTCTGATATGGATTTTTCGTTGAGTTTACTGTAATCTATTACCAGGCGCCATTTCTGGTAAAATTAGATGCCGCTGGCGTCTAATTTTTTTGGAACGATCCGAACAGGTGAGCTCCAAGGTGAATAACTCTTTCTTATTATTCCTTGTTCGAGCATTTTATTTATTTGCTGTCGGATTTCCTCTTTATGGCAATACCCCCATTATTTGGAAATCCAAATAAAACGATAAGATTTTGTGTAAATTGGTGTGTCATCCGTGGTTTGGATATTATGTTTGACTTGACTAGTGAAACCTAGTTTTTGGCCTTCTTTGAAGAACCTATCTTCGAATTGCCTGCAGATTTTAATAAGGCTATTCCTTTCTTCCTGATTCTGATGCGAGGAACGAATAAGGTTTACTATATCGT
The DNA here is from genome assembly GCA_963576555.1 of Ferdinandea cuprea. NCBI lineage: Eukaryota > Metazoa > Arthropoda > Insecta > Diptera > Syrphidae > Ferdinandea > Ferdinandea cuprea. The sequence goes on from OY754962.1 coordinate 30,585,169, forward strand.
CATCTTTCTTTGTTTGTCCATTTTCGATATTAAAATTGTTGAGTTCAACAAATTCAGGAAAGCTTTTTATATTTGTGTACTTTATGTGAAAGTTATTTACTTCTAGAAATTCTGGGGAATTGTGTGGTTCTATAAGAAAGGTCTTGGTGTACATGCTTCTGTTTACGATTTCTATCAAGCTAAACCAATCTTTTGATTTAAAGATTCCTTCCGAAATATATAGGTCTGGTTCGATTACCGTTTCTCTGATATATATGTCTCCGTCACGAATGTCTGTAGGAATTTTTGCTATGTATTTTGAATATTGGTATTGTATGATTTCCCGAGGTGAAATTTGGTTTGAGGAAAATAGGTATTGTTATGTTATTACCTACTACCAGTGTTTGTTTTATCAGATCTATTTTTGCTCCGATTGCTGTTAAGGCATCAAGACCTGAGAGGCCGTCAAAATACCTATGAAAACGAAATACTAAAAATTGTAAGGTTCCTGGTTGTTTGAACTCTATGAATTTTGGCAGGATAACTTTTTTATCTATGTTGTGTTTATTTAAAATTGTAGCTTTTATAATAGGTTGTGTTTTTATAATGTCATCAGGGTGTATAAATTTTGTTTCTATAAATGATGAGGAGGCACCTGTATCTATCAAAAATTTGAGTGCTCTACCAAAAGGAGACGAAATTTGAATGTAAGGAGTGGTGAAACCATGTTTATTAATATCTAAGTATCCGATTGCTCTGTCGGGGCAGGTAATCGAAAATTTGTCGCATCTAATGCTTGGAATGTATCAAGTAAATTTCTATCAAAGTTCTCGTAGTCGTTGTGGGGTTCGATAGTTGTTCCGTTTCCGTTGTAGTATTGGTCAAGGCTTTGTTGGTAAGCTCCGATTTGATCGTTTGTATTGAAGTAGTTCACTTTTTCGGCTACATAATTTGTTTGTCTATACGCGTTTGATTGATTGGGCCTATTTGTTTCAATGGTAAGACGAGAATTTGTGGTTATCCAATCCATAGGTTCCGTTGGATGGGAGTTGTGGTGGAGGTTGCCTATTTTGGTTGAAGTTTTGGTTTTGACTTCTAAAGTTATGGGTTTTGGGAATATGTATTCGGTTGTTGGGGTCTGTTTTGTGTGTAGTTAGCATAAAATGGGCGCGGAATTGGTTGAGGTTGTTGGTTTTGATACCTATTGATATAGTTTTGTGGTCTTGTTTGAAATTAGGGTACTGTTTGTAAATATTGCCTAGGTTGCTGGTATCTTGGATTCTATTTTTGGATTCTATTGTGTGTTGCTCTAGTGTAAAACATGTTCAGACAGTCTGGTCTCATTGCTCTTATGCTTGAACCAATGGGTTCATTTAACCCAGTTAAAAACACATTTAAGCACATTTCGGCGTACAGATTTTGTTCATGGATCAAAATGTTATTCAAAACTGTCACCTGTATTTCAACGATTTTACTGTAGAATTCTTCTATTGTGTTATTATTTTGTTTAAATTATGTAAGTCCCTAATAAGTGTTGTCTTGGTCCTTTTGTCTGAATAATGTAGTATAAGATTGTTTTTAATGTCATTCTATATTAATGGCGTCTCGTACATATTCAGTACTTCATTTGCTTTTCCCTCTATTTTGTTTCGGATTGCACGTAGTAGAATAACCGAGTATGGTGTACCATTTGCATTTAAAACTAAACCTAATATTTCTTCTATATTAGTTTCGTGAAGTTACATTAAATTCGTGAAGTAATCTAGGATTACCGTCAAATTTCGGTAGAACCTTTATTACGTCAGGAATGCGAAGCAAGTTAAATATATCATTAAGGGGTATTCTTAATGGACTTGGACCGTATTAAGATTTGCATTTGCAACCATATTTGGGATTGGGTTTGACATTGTAACAAATTCTGGGTAAATCAAAGGTGAACTAGTACTTAATATCCTTGAGAACACTAAACCTTCACCAGATTCTTCCTCTTCTGTATTTTCTGTTATAGAGTTTAGGCTTAATGTCCGTAGAGGTTTTTTATATGGGAAAAATGATTTTAACTTTCTATGCATATGGAGTAGTGGGATAAGGAGCAATTAATGAAAAAGTATATCAATAAACAAACTTACATGTATCCCAGTAGATTGAGTATCATACTGTGCTGATTTGATTTTTAAAGCTGTGTAACAGATGTATAAAAGATGTCTTAGAAATGTATTACAGATGTTCAATTTTTGAAGCTGTATTAATGATGAGTTAAAGATGTCTTAAAGGTGCACTAATTAAAGTTATTATTTTTCCACTTTTACTGTTGTAGGTCTTCGGTAATTAAAGGATAAAAATCCTACTTCTTTGGGTCACTATATATCGATATTCTTTCGATATAGAGTAGCAATAATCCTTCGATACTCTAGTCACAACACCAAAATGTCACTTTTAACTTTTTGTATGTCCGTATTTTTCGATAAACCGCCGAATAGATATTTTTACACTATTTTGTTTAAAGAAAAGTCACCGGACTACGCGACTGCGCCAATTACGAGTTCGTGGTCTCGCGGAATTGAAAAAAAAAACAACTTGTTACCTTGACTGACAAACTAAAACTGTTCTATTGATGATTATTAAACTTTACAGTTAACAATGAATTACAAAATAATAATTCTTAGAATGATTAATTGCTTTGAATTAAAATTGAATTAAAATAATGTTAAATTTACATTCTAGGAATTTGGAATAATAAAGGGTGACGACCGCTAAGTATTGCGTCCGGTGATTCGTGGTGGCTTTGGGGGTGCTGGCTCAGCATGATGTACGGTCGTAACTCGCGCGATCAACGTATTTTTTCCTATGCACACTGGCCGCGGAACAATGACAGAAAAATAAAATAAAAATGCGTGTGCACGCATCGGGAGGTAATTCGGTACTTACTTTTCTACAAGTGGTTACTTTAAGTGACCTTCATAGTTTTTTATTATTGAAAATTATGTTTTTTGTGTCGTTCGCTTCCTCTTGAAAAAAGAGATTTTTATTTAAATTTAGTTCTTACCACAAACTTTATTAACCAATATCTAATTTAAATACTTTCTTAGTGGGTTAAAACAATTCCTTCATATAAACTGTGATTTTTTTCTTTTTAGATAGAAAAGTAGAAATCGATCTGCTTCTGCTTCTAATTTTCAACTCTATACAATTTTTGGAAACACACAGGACTAGGTGTTTACATGGGTGTGGCTTAAAACGAATACCCAAAAGAAAGGTGAAATAAAAAAAAAAAAACATAAAAGGTCGGTAAGTACTTTATCATGCCAGAGAATATAAAAAGGGAATAGTGTAAGGGTAACTTGTGACCTATTGTTGAGTTCAAGGGGAAGGGCATACGCGTTAAGGCAGACATTTTGGAGAGCGAAGATTGTTAAAATATATGTTTTAACCTGAAGAAATTGTTGAATAAAGGAGAGTGAACATTTAGTTTACTTGGATAATTTTGAACTAGAGGTGGTAGTAAAGGTGCGATCAGACGGTCATCCTAAATTGTCATCCGGATGACATGATGACTTCAGAAAACTTACATATTTAAAACAGAATGACTACTTTAGGATAAATTTTACGTGACGTCGGATGTCTTCCGGATCACAATTTTGTATTACCGTCTGTCGCGTAAGAGTTTTGTGTCGTTTTGGAGGCTTTAGTTATACAAATTTTGGTGAGGTGATTGTTGTTAAAGGTTAAATGCAATAAATGTTTGCTTACATGATTCAATTAAAGAGTTGCAGTAGCAGCACATTGGGTACCCATTGGCCAGACAATATGTGTGTTCATGAACTCATGTTAATTTGCGAGCGGTTTAATGTCTTAATTTCATGCTAAATATCTTTTTTCTTTACATGTTATTTGTTCAAATAAATGGTGCGAATACAAACTTCTCGAATGTACATACCGGCCCTAGCGAGGTATCCATCGGAACGGAAAATTTTCCGCAACGCATACTCTCTCGGAGACCCTAATTACATTCGGGGTATCCGATTTCGGAAACGAATAAATAAAATGCGACGGCGCATTGATTTGACATGCAACAAATGTTAGATTCTGATAGGGATGTACAAAATTTGATATATCTAAAAGCCGGTATATGTCGAAGCATATTTGTATTAACAGTACTTTAAACTTATATATGCCGAGAGGAGGGAGGCACTTAATACTTAATATAAGAAATAATGCCAATAGGCTTGCTAGCGTAAGTTAGAAACCAATTTTTGAGTTACCGATATTCACATTCAAAATATATTGAATTGATATTGTAAGTTGGGGCCTAAGTGCGGTTGCCACGACTTCACTTAGCCTTAAATGTTGGCAGATGTTTCTGGAGGTGCCAAGAAGAGTCTATGCTCCCATACATCGTACCTCGTACATCGACTCGTGAAGAGTCCCTGCCTAAGACACGGCAGCTTTCCACCCTCTGCGATCCCGAGCACGCTGCTTCCAATTGTCCAGACCAAGCGCTCTGGCAGCCGCGATGGCTTGGTCTTTAAAACGAAGGTTCGGTCTTCCTTGTCGTCTCGAACCTGGAGGCTGGGATTCGAAAATCCTCATGGGTGGAGCGTTGTTGTCCATTCGCTCGATGTGGCCGAGCCAATGTTTTAGCTTTTCGGACTACATCCACATCTTGGTACAGCTCATAGAGTTCGCGGTTGTATCTTCTCCTCCATTCGCCCTCCTCGCACACAGGACCAAATATCCCTCGAAGGATTTTTCTTTAAAAGGATCCGAGTATTAACTCTCCGTTCCTGCTTATCGTCCAGCACACAGAGCATGCAATTTGTCCTTCGAGTTAGAAGTTTTGAACCCATTTGTTTTGCCAAACCGAAGTAGCAGCGGTTTCCTAGGGTAATTCTTCGACGGATATCCACTAAGATGTCATTTGTGGAGTTGATGTTTACCCCAAGGTAGATGAACTCCTTAACTACCTCGAAGTTGCTGCTATCAACAGTGACATTTTGTCCTAGTCGGTGGACAGATGATTGTTTGTTTGTTGATAGCATATATTTAGTCTTATCCTTATTCGCTTCAAAGCCAACTAGTTTCGCCTGTTCTTCAATAGCCGTGAAAGCCTCTATCACGGCACGCTGTGATCGACCGATGATATTTATATCGTCCTGCATACCCTAGCATTTGGACTGATCTGTTGAAGATAGAGCCTTCCGTGTTGACACCTGCCCTGCGCACTATCTGCTCAAGAACAGGATTGAAGAAATCACACGACAGCGCATCTTCATGCCGAAATCCGGTGCATGTTTGAAAGAGTTCAGATGATCTGCTGCCAAACTGCACATTGCATCGCGTGTTATCTAGTGTCATGCGACACATCTGGATCAGTTTTGACGGGATCCCGAATTCGGCCATCGCCACAAAAAGCTGCTTACGATGAATGCTGTCATATGCGGCTTTAAAGTCGATGAGGAGATGGTGGGTCTAGACTTGAAACTCGTTGGCCTTTTCCAGGATTTGCCTTGGTGTAAAGATTTGGTCTACAGTTGATCTGCCGGGCCGTAATCCACACTGGTACGTGCCGATTAGTGTGTTGCAGAAAGGTTTGAGACGTTCACACAGTACGTTGGATAGGATCTTATATGCGACATTAAGCAGGGATATGCCTCGATAGTTCTTGCAAGACATAGGATCGCCTTTCTTGTAGATGGGACATATGGAGCTGATAGTCCAGTCATCGGGCATTCTTTCGTCCATCCAAACTTGGTTTATGATTTGGTGTATGCGCCCTACCATAACATCACCTCCGTATTTGAAAAGCTCTGCAGGTAGACCATCAGAGTCGGCGGCCTTGTTGTTCTTAAGCTTTTTTATAGCTAAGCCAACCTCTTCTATACTGGGCGGAGGGACTGGTTTTTCATTGGCTGGACGCGGGTTCTCTTCTTGCCCCATCACTCTCTCTAGATTTTGTCCGTTAAGCAGCTGCTGGAAATGCTGCTTAAATACATCTACTATTCCCTGCGCGTCGGTGACTAGGTCTTAAAGCCAGCAGCCAGTTTCTTGGCTTTCTTATAGAACTTCTGGATGTTGTTTCGGTCGCGACTCTTCGATTTCCTTGAGCTGCGAGACTGCGTGCTCTCTTTTCTTTCTACGCAGGATCTTC